>CAUYQG010051938.1:0-36885 GCA_963574415.1 Tarsius wallacei | reverse complement strand
CTATTCTCTCACTGCAGTGGTTTGGGGCTCTACCCTCCAAGAGTCTGTCAATAAGAAAGCCCAGAGGGGGGGGAGGGTGGGGACGGTCAGGAGGGAACTTTAAGGTCGCCTGCTACCAGAAGTCAAGCCCTACTAGATTTTCACCACTTTGGTTTCAGTCTTTTAAGGTTGTAACACTCATACGTAATTTGACGGTTTTAGCAACTTCACTGTAAGTGGCCTTTCCAAGTCAGTGCAGTAATTTTTATCCAGAAAGCTCTTTCTTTTCTTGTTGATTAGAATTCAAGACGTTTGATTATATTCTCTTATTGAAATAGCCAGTACGGTCAGCCCTGTGGGGTTAGGAGCAAATACAGGTGACTGTTAGAAGGCGTCCCTCTCCTTGCTCCTCGAGGGCCGAGGCTTTGTCAGCGGGTTTTATGGAGAGAGTGCAGAACGGTGGCTAACTAGCAATCTGGCGAAGTGAAGGTCCTGAGGGTCGCATCCCCTGTGACTCAGCAAGGACAGCAGGGTGGCAGGTCTGCGGGGCACTCTGGGCTCTAACACTAACTAGCTGGGTGAAGCTAAGTAATGCACTCAGAGGAGAAGCAGTCAGAACACAGCCGGGCAGGAAGACAGTATACCTTCTGGGATGGAGGACAGAGGTCAGAGTGACAGGCTGGAGAGGACAGGGCAGTGAAAGCTGCAGCGACCGCCCGAAGCGCCTGCTTCCACGATGGACAGCAGGGGGCGCCAGAGACCTCCGATCTTTTACGCTACCGAGGCTAGCCCTCTGGTCTCTGCCTGGTTCGCTCCAGGATAGGAATCCACCTTTGTCCACCAAGACCCTCCAGAGGCTTCTGATGTGTCCATGGCAAGGGTAGAGGCGTGTGCGGCTGTGAGGGGCAGGAGCAGAGGCAGGGGGAGGGAGGAACTGGGAACCCGCCGAGTCACGTGGAGAAAGTTCAAAACCTGGTTTTGTTTAGTACCTGGGCCCCATTCCAGATCCATTACGTTAGAATCTCACTTTAGAAGGCTGAAAATTCCAATTATTTAAAGCTTTCCAGGGGACTCTGAGGACAGGCCCCCAGTGAATTCTGAGGACAGACTTCCAGAGTCTCAGGACAGGCCCCCAGAGACTCTGAGAGCAGGCCCCCAGGAACTCAGGACAGGCCCCCAGAGACTCTGACCTACACCCAGACTGAGAACTGTTGCCCATGTGCTCTGGGACCAGTACCATAGCAGTTGTTGGGAGCGTGTTAGGAATGCAGAATCCCAGGTTCCTCCCATGCTTGTTGGATCAGAACCTGCATTTTAACGATTCCGAACAAACCTTAAAGTTTGAGAACTATTGCCCCATAGGCTACTGCCAAACATACCTGGTTTGGTGTGCAAACCCCCAGCAAGGGCATACTGGTGGGGGTGGGGAGTCATTGGTGCTGCATAGAGCTGGGGAGAGAAGGATGATGGGTGAGGGGCAAGGGGATATCCTCCAGGGTGCAGGGGAGCCAGGGCCTGTGGGGCATGCTAGGTGGGGACCTCCAGGTGAAGTCAGGGAAGGCCTGTGACTGGGCCATTGAGAGAAAATGGCTTGGAGGACTCAGGAGGAGGGAAAGGGTGTGGCGGTAGTGGGGGTGGCAAAGTGGTTATGGAGGATCTGAGAGGGGGACCCAGGACTGCAGGGTGGCGTGACAAGCGGCAGGGAAGTAACTACTGGGTGTGTACTTTTCTTACTTTGAAGTTTTTTTTTCCGTACATAAAAATTAAGGAAAATACTTATACCCAGAAAGAAGAAAAAAATACTTACATACACCTCAAGGTGACCAGGAACAACAGTGAAGTTCACACTCTGATTTCAGTGGGTGATGGGACCACAAGGGGCAGGGCCATGAGGCTGCACTTACTGGAGAGACAAGGTGGGCACAGGCACCATCATAGTTAGTGGGGCCTTGGTGTAATCAGAGTAGCCTGGCCTGCAGAGACCCTAGGTGCTGGCTGCTGGTGTCCCCAGGGCTAGGACAGTCTCCTGCCCAACCATAGACTTAGCTTTGTACAACAGGAAAGCCCTGGTCTGGAAATAAAAGTCCATCCCAACCCCACATGGCCTGCCTGTGACTTTGCTCAATGGCATCCTGCAGGCAGGTCCCCCTGAAGCTTCCCAAGGGTCTCCCTTTGCCTGCCTGTTCACGTGGGAATGGCTGTGGGATTACCCTGTCCCTTCTCACAGGGAAGGAATTTTAGCCAGCCCCAAAGTCAGCGCAGGATGTCTCTCCTTGTGGAGAGGATATTGGGTTTATTTCAAGTGCCAAGGTTGAATTTAGTCCTAAACATTTTAGAAATGTCCTAGTAAAGATGTTTTTTCTCTCAATTTGATCTTTGGATCAGATTCCCAGAAGTTGATGTTCTGAGTGTGCCTGCCAGCAGAGTGACAGAGGCCCACAGTCCTCCGGGTGGGGATGAAATATTCAGTTTGACGGTTCAGGCAGATGACGCTTCCGTCCTCATCCCCAGCCCTTGTATAAAAAGGAACTGCAAGCTGGCAGCAGACCCCATCCAGGAGGCACGCAGACTGAGCAGACAGGACGGGCAAGGTAACCTTGGGAGGGTTAAGACCGGGTCCTGGGCCAGATTTTGGGGATGTGAGTGCAATTTCTTAAATACTGAAAATTACATAAGGCCAACTGAGGCTGGGATTTTAACCTTAGAATAATGGTATTTTTTTTAACCTTAAAAAAAATTGTATTTGTAAACATACCTACATAAAACTAGAAAACAATGATTTTTCAGTTTGATCCATGTAGACTTGGGACTTCAAGGATTGCGTCTAGGCTGCACCAACAGTTTTGCAAGTAAAAGTATGGCATCAGTGTCTGCATCTGAGAAAATGACATGATTCATGTATAAGAGTAGCTAAGTACATGAGTCTGAATCATCTAGCAGTAATAAATACGGCGCTAGTCTGAAGTCTGAACATTTGACTGTAGTATTGTAGTTAAGTGGACTTGGAATGGCTACTCCCAGCAAAGTTCAACTGGTGTTTTTTAGAATAATGGTTTGAAACCACTGAAATTGAAATGGCTATGAAAGCAGTAAGAGTTTTCTTTTCTCAGCACCATTTTCCCAAGTGCTGCCCACCTTGGGGCTGGCAGAGGCAGCTGGTCCTGATGGTGAGTGGTCCCACCCCTCTTGGGTTCCTCCCCTGCAGGTGGACCGGAGTGTCGTCGTGGACCGGGGCTGTGTCTGGGGGAAGATGCAGGCCTGTGTGGTGCCAGGGCTGGCCCTCTGCCTCCTGCTGGGAAATCTTGCAGGTGAGGGGCCACTCTGGGTGGGCACAGCTGATGTGACTTCCAGCAGACCTCCTGTGCTGGTCCCTCCTGTACCCGTCTGGGGGCTGCTCAGACACCTGGGAGTCCCGCAGTTGGTTGGGGTGGGTCAGCTGAGCGACCTTGCCCATCCCTGCCCTCTTTGGGAACATCCTAGGTGACACCACTTCTCTTCCTTTGCAGGGGCCAAGCCTGTTCAGGAGGAGGGAGGTACCATTCTCTGATGTCTTTCCTTTTGTTTATATAAGTAACTGTTCTACCTGGGTGAAGTGGGGAAGAAGAGCTTGCTGGGGGTGGCATTGGAGCCTTGGCTTAGCTCAGATCTGAGCAGAAAAATTGTGACCAGCTTGGAGCTGTATAAGCGAGGGACTTGAACTCTAGCAAAATGGGAACACACTAGGTGAGGGCGGGGTGGGGGGAAGCCAAGGCCCTTGATGACCCCCTGACATTCCCTTCCTCATATCTGGGCTCCAGCCTCCAGACCCACCAATCCTGAGTCCTAACTCACTTCCAGTATCGCCAGGGCCATCTTCACTCAAGCTCTGGGAACTAGGAGGCTGTGCTCTCTTCTGAAATCCCATCAGGATGCGAGGGCCCCATATCCCCTCCACACCATTCCCTCCCTGCTCAGTATCCCCCCAAACAAGGACAGGCCTCCCCCTCCCTCTCATCCTCTTCCTCTTTCCCTGTCCCCTAGATAAGGCATCCCCAAGGGACTAGGTCATCACCCCACTGACGACCAAGGACGGACCAAGCCCAGGAAGGTCGCATCAGTGAGGGCACAGCTGGACACAATCCACTTACCTCAAAGTCCCATGGATGGTGTCTCAGGGCAGGATGGTGGGGGCAGCCCCTGAGGCAGGTGTTGTATCTTTCAGATCCCTATGCGGAGCTGCCAGCCATGCCCTACTGGCCTTTCTCCACCTCTGACTTCTGGAACTACGTGCAGCACTTCCAGACCCTGGGGGCTTACCCCCAGATCGAGGACTTGGCCCGTACCTTCTTTGCTCACTTCCCCCTAGGGAGCACCCTGGGCTTCCATGTCCCCTATCAGGAGGACTGAGCAAGGTTTAGCAGGAGGTCCTCCCAAAACCATGACCCCTGGGATACTGGGCTTGGCTTCACACTCAATAAACTCCCAACTGAAGACACACAACAAACGCCTGTGGGTTGTCTTTCAAGAAGCCACTGCGCTTAGGTCCTGTTTACTTCATTTATAAATTAACCTGGTTTAATTTTGATTACCAGTGAACACGCTTTAGTAAATATGTTCACAGCTTCCATCCACACAAGCATCAATAAGAGTATTCACGTTTTAGGCAGGCTGAGGACTGACTGCTATGTGTCCCTCTGTCATCTAATTCCCACAGTGACCTGGGGTGGAGGATGCTGGAGTTCCCTCAGATTACAGGTGAGGAAACTGAGGCAAAGAGACACCAGGTCACTGCTTGGCTTGAGACGGTCACACAGCTGGCTAGAGGGTGGCCAGACCCCAGTGCAGACACCACTGCCTGGCCACTACTCTGGGGAGGAAGCAAACTTGCGGCCGTCGTAGTGAGCAGTCATGCTTCCCACCACAGCACACCCCTGAGAGCAGTCCACACAAGGCAGCAGGAAATGAGGAAGAGAGAGACCCTGTTTGTGAGGGAGAATCAAGACCTGGGCATGCTCCGTCTTCCAGGGGAAGGCTCCAGGCTCAGAGGTTGCGGGGAGGGAGAGGCTTCACTAGGGTGCCCTGAGGGAGTCGAAGACTGAGCAGGCAGTGTGGATGGTGTCTCAGAAATGGGCTTCCAGCAATGGGATGGCCTCTGTGCAGGTAGGGAGCTCCCCCCACCACAAGGCATGCAAGCAGACACTAGAGACCCTCAGCTCTGATCCAGTAGCTGGTAAAGACTGATTTAATGGGTTGCTCCTCTTGGTCACCACCAAGTCCCGGTTCCATTGGTCTTTCACTCTGGTACTTCAGGGTGACGTGTTGGCATGGCCTCTGAGGCTCACCCACATGGCCAGCCATTGCTCACTTCTCCTTGCACCCTGCACTGTCCATTCAGGCCAGTTGGCCCCTGCCCAGACCACAATGCCCCCTTACATCCTGGCTCAAGTCCTGACTCCTTGAGCCACCCTCCCCTTCGCCACCACACTGCCCCTGCTCTAGAGGCCCAACCCCAACCTACTTCTAAAGGTTGTTAAAGAAAAACTGATACAGTGATACCTGTTAAAACATGGAATGGAATACTTTATTTAGGATCACCATGATAGGCGTAGGGACCACTGCAACATGGTCTTTCAGTGGAGGAGGGAGATCGGGCTCACCTCCAAATACAGCACAGGCAAGTAGGAATTTACAGCTGAGGAGCAGAATGGGAGTCAGTGGATGGAGAATGACTAAGAGGAAGCTTCAGGGGTGAGGGAGACCCTGGCTAAAACATCCTAACAGGGTATCTGGACAGCCAGAGGTGATGGGACATCCCCTGGGGATTGGTGGAGGATGAGGAACCTGATCAGATCTCAGATCAGCGTGGCAGATTCTGACTACAATGACTTAGCAGGGCTCTTTGCTAACACTAAGTTTTGCGAGGAAGTGCACAGACGGTCCTAGGAGGAGGTTCAGGAACCTGACTAAAATTTAGCCAAGCAAAGAATCTTTAACAAAGTCTAGTTTGAGTACCTCATGCTGTCCCTTCCCCCATCCTCCTTCTCTCTCTTCCCTCCCCATATCTACTCCCCCCCTTTCTGCTTTTCTTCCCCTCTCCCTCCCTTTTTTTCTCATTCATATTCATTTTTCAAAAATTATAGAAAAACATAAAATTTTCCATCTTAGGCATATTTACATAATGACATTAAGTATATGCACACAGTTGTGCAACCATCACCACCATCAATCTCCAGAACTTTTTCACCTTGTAAAACTAAAGCTCTGTCTCCATTAAACACTAACTTCCCATTCCTCTCTGAATTCCTGGCACCCACCATTCTACTTTCTAGTTCTATAATTGTGACCACTCTAAGTATATCACATAAGTGGACTCATATAGTATTCATATTTTTGTGTCTGATTGATTTCACTGAGCATAATGTCCTCAAGGTTCATCTACGTTGGAGTATGTGACAAGATTTCCTCCCTATTAAAGGCTCAATCACATTTCATTGTATGAATAGACCACATTTTGTTTAAACATTCTTCTACCAATGGACTTCCATTGGGTTGCTTCCACCTGCTGGCTACTGTGAATAATGCTGCCATGCACATGGGTGTGCAATTATTTCTTTGAGGTCCTGCTTTCAATTCTCTTGGGTATACGCCCAGAAGTGGAATTGCTGGATCATATGGTAATTATATGTTTGATTTTTTGAGGGCACATACTGTTTTCCACAGCAGCTGTACCATTTTACATTCCCACCAGCAGTGCACAGGGTTCCAATTTTTCCACTTCCTGGCCATCACCTATCATTTTGTTGCAGTTATTTTGATTTCAGCCATCCCCTCCAGCCCCTTGGGTATGAGGTGGTATCTCAGTGTGGCTCTGATTTGCATTTCCCTGATGTTCAGTGATGTTAAGCATCTTCTCATCTGTTTATTTGCTATTGATATATCTTCTTTGAAGAAATGTCTATTCAAGTCCTTTCCTACTTTTGAATCTGGTTGTTTTTGTTGTTGAGTTTCAGGTGTTCTCTGTCTAAACTGGATAGTGATCCCTTAGAAACGTGATTTGCAATTATCTCTCCCATTCCTGGGTGGCCTTTTCTGTCCTGTGGCCGCCCCACTACCCAGTAGAGTTGCAGACGCCGGTCTTCCCCGGGCCAAAAACAAACGTCTGCTGCAGTGGCAGCGGGAGCCGCACCATTGCCGCAGGGGCGCACGAGGGAACCACAAAGTCGGCAGTCCTCCGGCGTCTAGACTTACCGCGCGGGCGCGCACCGGAAGCGGCCGTCACGGCCGGAAGTGGGCATAAGGCGCCGCGGGCCCGAAATGAAGCCGGCTGTGGACGAGATGTTTCCCGAGGGCGCTGGGCCCTACGTGGACCTGGACGAGGTGAGGGGGGCGAGGGGGTGAGGGGGGGGTGGTCAGGCGAGGGGCCCTGAGAGTGGAGCACGGGAAAGGGAGAGCCGGAAGGCGGTGTCCAGCTGCGAAAGGGCCCTGGGGAGAGGAGGCCGGGCCGCGCGGAGAGGACACGGCTCCCCTCCCTCCCTGCCCCACGGAAAGCGAATTCGTCCTCCTCTGAGGACCTGGTAAAAGGCAACGGTAGACTTCCTGGGGCATGTGTCTACACGGCCTGGTTTCCATGGAATGGCAGGGGAGGGGCCATGGCCCTTGCTGTCTAGGTTGAGGCAGCCTCCACGCCCCCCGGCCCCCAGCCACCTCCCGCGCCCTCCCTCCGCCCAGGGAGTATGAATCCAGCGTGACTGATCTGAGTGTCTGTTGAGTGCCAGACGTTGCACGAGGCTGTCATGTGCCCTCCCGCCCCTAAACCACCAGGAACACATCTGCGTTCAAAAAAAGTTGCATAAATCACTCCATCGATGGAGGTAGCACACCATGGGGAACTACGGGGCGTCTTGATAAACAGGTGTTGGGAATAATTTAGTATAAGATTTGAGCTTGTGTTAGGCGATTGGGAGGAAGCGAGGGTAATTCTCTGATTGGGCCTCTTAATAAATCTTATTTAGAATGAGGGAAGACTAGAGCGAGACTAAAAATGTGTACTTGGTAAAGAAGCAGCTGTCAGCCATCATTCCTATTAGAGAGGAGAAGGGGCGCAAGGGAGTGTGTGTGCCCAGCCTTGAAAGCTGAATAGAACATCTCTAAATTCTTCATGCAAGAGGGTGTGGGGAGAAGGGCATTGTGCAAATAACTTATGTGCTTTGTACAGTGACCTCATTCTTCTCTGTAATTATACAGGATTATGAATTGGTCTTGGTTTTTTGGTCTCATTTCATCATAGTCATAGAGTGACCTTGTCTGATATAGGTATTCCACGAGATGGCTTATGTTTACCATGATAACACTCTGGCCTGCTCCTGTGTCAGTCTAGTTCCTGGGTGTCAGAGCCTCATGTTCTCTTTCTCAAAGCTTAGCAGGTACAGAGATGGTCGGATGTAGCCTCTGTTCTCATGGAGGTTACCATATGGCAGAGAGGCTGATTGCAAACACCAGGTGTAATCGAAAGCTAGAGGTGTGCTGGCAAAAGTACCCTCAGGAATTTGGAGTGGTTTAGTAAAGCCTCACCAGGAGAGCTGTCTCTGCAGCCAAATGCTGAAGGAAGTGTTGGTTTGCCAAACAGATGGGGTGAAGGAATAATGTCTGGCAGGAGCAGAGTCCTGGAGGGATGATGCCCACTGGTTCACTAAGGGAAGGGAATGTTGCGTAGTTTAACATGGGGGTCTCATGATGTCAGAGCAAGGGAAAGGAACAGGCAGGGACCAGATCATGAAGGGATCAAAGCCAGGCTAAAATGGATGTGTTCCATGCACCCCATTCCTGAAGTATTTCCACTAAATTCAAGCCTCTCAGCCCTGGCTTTTTTTTTTTTTTTTGAGTTGGAGTCTCACTCTTGTCTCCTAGGCTGGAGTGCGGTGGCAAGCTCATGGCCACTGCAACTTCGACCTGCTGGGCTTAGGCTATTCTTCTACCTCAGCCTTCCAAGTGGCTGGAACTACAGATGCATGCCACCATGCTCAGTATTTGTGTGTGTGTGTGTGTGATTTATTGTGGAGATGAGTTCTCACCAAGTTGCCCAGGCTGGTCTCAAACCTGTGGGCCTAGGCAATCCTCTCACCTCGACCTCCCAAAGTGCTGGGATTACAGGCTGAGTCACTGCGCCCAGCCAGTCCTGTTTTAAAGTCACTGCCCTAGGCGGTGTGGAACCACTGGAAGACTTCACAATGGGGAGTGGCCAGCTCTGAATTGCTGTGTGGGATGATCCCTTTGGAGGGTTTGAATGTGAGAGAGAAGATGTTAGCAGGGAGAACAGGAGACTTGAAGAGAGTCTGAATGGGGCAGGTGGAAGTAGGGATGAACTCAACTCGTTTAAGTGGTAGAATCTGCACGGCTTTCTGTGGTGATGGGAACGGGAAGGGAGGCTGAGAAGAAAAGGGAGGAGTCTGAGACTCCTGGGCTTTTCTCTTGGGCTTCAGAGAGCTGCCATGAAAGGAAACACAGGCAGTACAACTGCTTGAGAGCCAGGGAGGGGTTGAGCAGGCAGCCCCATGAATGTTGAGAGCCAGGGCAGCAGCAGGACCTGTGTCAGCTGTCCAGGGTGCTGCCATCAGAGGACTCTGTCACCCAGTGACTCTATATAAGATTCAAAATTCTGAGTGCATCAGATTGCCCAGCTTTGGTTGTGGCATGGTTTTACTACTACTGTAGAGTTGTGGCAGTGGAAAGTTCCACAATGGCAGCCCCATCAGGACCTCAGGGCCAGAGCAGGTCAGTTTCCCAGGGGAATGGCCTAGTTCTCTGAAGAAATCAGAGAGGCATATAAGGCAGAGAAAGGATTGGGCTCCATTTTGCATCTGTGCAACCTCTGTGATGTCCAGTAGGGCATTGGAAGCCTCTTGAGGTTTGCAGAGAAGTAGTGGTGCTTAGGGCAGCAGTAGGTTTCTTTCTAAAAGGCCAGGAGGTGTCAATGAACAAAAGACCTTGAGAGACCTTAAAAATAATTCCTTTAAATTTTTCTTCCACCTCCCCCCACCCCCATACATACACACTTCCTTTGTCTGGAACTCCAAAATTTTGATGCCAACTTGAACTCTTTCCTCATCACCCACCTTCCTGTTCTGTGGAAGGAGCATGGACACTTAATGTACTTATCATCTGTTCTTTTGGAAAACACAGTTGACATAACCTTGCTTTTCTATTCCCCAGGCGGGAGGCAGCACCGGGCTTTTGATGGACTTGGCAGCCAATGAAAAGGCAGTTCATGCAGACTTTTTTAATGGTAAGGATGCCGGAATTGGGGATGCCAGATTTAATCTGAATGTTCTTCTGCAGGTTAAAGCAATGGACATGACATGAGAAATTTGGATCATAGGACAGTAAAGCCCAAAGCCCGTGCCACTCTCAGGATGCAATGCAGTCTATGGAGTAAAAACATTGGCTGTGGGCACTGGCAGTCGGCCCTGTTTTTCAGGAGAAAAGTGGCATGAAATTGCTCCCATTCTTGCATCCAGTAGTTGTGTTTGAGCTCTGGCATTAGCGTTAACACACGCCTACAGACAGCTGGGACTGTAGCGGGGTCTGGCCCAGTGCCACAGATGCAAGTGTGGGATACTCACATGGGGGCGTGGGAGTCTGGCTCTCCTGTCTCCACTCTCTCCCGATGGCTAGTTTCCTTTCCTTTCCCAGCCCACCCCTGTCTGCCCGCCAGGATTCTTGTGCCCTTGGCTGCCTTTGCAGAGTGACGGCTACAAACCTAGCCCTAGCTCTAGCCCTTTTCTGTCTCTGAAATCAGGACACAGGATACGTTTCCCTCTCACACTGAAGTAAATCAATGCTAATTACCAAGAACATGTGTGAAGTGTTACCAAATAAACAGTGGAAAGCTAACTTTATATGAGATCTTCAGATATGCCAGAGGGGCTGTTTCTTTTGTTCTCTTCTCATTTCTTAACGCTTTGTCCTACAGATTATGTTAGCCCTATGGAGGATTCAAATGATTAGTAGAAACACAGAGAGGAGAGGTTCCTTACTCAGGAGAGTTAAGTGGCATTTTTCTCCCTTTTTCATCTGACTTTAATCCATGATGCTTGCCCCTACTTTTGTCACTAGTTAGTAGCAGCTAGGATGCAATGTTGTCACAAAAGTTTCTAACTTACAAAAGATACCCTGAGATCTTGAGTCCATGATGCTTTATCTGGCTTATTGTCAGCCAGTCATTGCCTAAGGAAAGCAGCCAGGATGGTGGATTGGGGTGCAGGCTTTCCTGGGGTGCCTGGCCACTCCCCTGAGGCACATCCTGGCTGCTACCAACTGATGTCAGAACTAGAGGAAGTGACATTTGAGCCAAGCCTTGAGAGCAGAATAATGTTTCTCTAAATTTTTTATGCCAGAGGGTAGGGGGAAGGGCATTGCTGTCAGAGGGAACAAATTGTGCAGAGATGCAAAGGCTGTCCAGAGCCACCTCTGTGAAAACGCCAGCTCACACAGGGCGACAGAAGATTCCTCATGTGGGCGGAATTGTGCAATTGCTGGTGCTAGCATGATTGATGCACACATTTAGATGCTTCCCTTCAAAGTCCCTTTCATCTTCTGCCAGCCCATTGGTTTAGACATGATCACTGTGTTCTGGTGTTGAGTTCATGTGATTTCCAAAGCCTTTACTTCTGGTGAGAAAGTGTCTCTGTGGGAACCCTGGCATGACCTGAGAGACCTGTGTAGACTTTGGATAGCGCTTCTGCCAAGTCTTCTTTATCAATCAAACAGGTTTTGGTGGACTGGTATCCCCTGGGCAGTAGGGTTCTAACCTAGATAGGACTCACTCTCTTTCCTCACTGGTTTGTAAAGTAGTAGAGGGTCCAGACAAGTCAGCAAGCAGGGACCACATTGAATGAGAGTCCTGGCAAAAGGTGGACGGAATTGTTTCTTTGAGCACATCACAGGGAAGTTGCTCCAGAGATGACAGCAGAGCAGAGGCTTGAAGACTGTGAAGGAATCAGGCAGCCAGAGGGGACTGGGACAGAGTGCTCAAAGCAGCAGAATCACACGTAGTGGTCAGGAGGCAGTGAGGACATGGGGCTTGTGAGTTTGGCTAGGCAGAGCTGGGACCCTCTGCATAGGCCAGAGGTGCATCAGGGACTTGGCCCTTCCCCAGAAAGGCCGGGTACAGTGGTATGAGCAGTCTCTTTGCTGTCTAACCATCGAGGAGTTAAACTTCCTCTTTCTAGTTCATGATTCATACCACACAGTAATACAAGTATTTGCTTTTCCCATTGTGAAAGTAATACTTGTTTGTGGTGGGAAATTTGGAAAATATATAAAAGTAAACAGAAGGATGAAATGGCCATGGCTTTGATCACCAAAAGCAGTGCACTGTGATTTTGCTGTGTTTGTTTTTTCCATCAGAAATGGGGCTTGGCCTGTGTTTCTCAAGTTTGATTGTCATGCAGACCCCCTTACACGGAGTAGTTCTCACATGACCAAGACTTTCTGCCATCTTCCTCCAGCACACCCTGGCATTCTCGTTCTCATGGTGGCAGCAGGGTGAGCTTACCTCTGCCCTGCGAGGACCCAGCATATGTCTTCCAGCCTCGTCTTTCTATCCATGTCAGCAAGAGCATGCCTTGGCCACAGTATACTAGCAGGTGCAGATGTGGCATGGGTGTGTCCCAAGTGCTCAGCTGTGGTCGTGGGGTGGTTGCCTGTGTGGTCTAGAACTCCCCAGCATGCATTTTCTGAAGAGTGTCTTCTAAATAAAAACAAGATTAAAAATACACTCTGGGCAGTGCTTTCCCCTTGGACTATAACTGTGAGCTGTGGATGGTTAAAACAGTCTGTCATGCAAAAAGTCATTTAATTAGATCATTTATTGTCTTCTCTATATTTTGAATTCCCACATAATCATTTTGAAGTGATTCCTCAGTTGCTTACCCTTGTGTGCTCCATTAATGTATGGTTTTGCCTATCTTCCCAGATTTTGAAGATCTCTTTGATGATGATGACATCCAGTGAGGTGCCGTCCAGCTACTGACACAGCCAGGCCCTTGTTACAGAGCCTTCTTGACCTCAAAGAACTGTGGAAATCACATTAAATTAAGACCTGGTTAACCAAGAGAGAGAAGAGTAGTTTTAACTCTGAATGTGACCAGGTTTTGTTCTTATTTCAATTAAACAAAAGTATCATCAAATGGTAATTTTAATTCTTGCATTTTTGAATGAATGTTACAATTCCTAAAGGTCTCCTTGTGTGTCTGTGTACACGTGCACATGCATGTGTCAGCACACTGAGAGAATCATATTTGTAGGCATAGCAAATACAGACTGCACTATTTTTCAGTATTGGGTGACTGACAGCTTGGCAGTTATTAATGTACGTATGAGTTAGAGTGTAGGCAGTGTACTGGGAGCCCTGCCAGGAGCACTCATGAAGACCTTACCGTAGGTCCCATTCTTCCCCCTGTGAAGCTGGATGTGCACTGTGCATGTCCCCCTCTATAGCAGGCCTGTGCCCTCCTCCAGTCTCCCCATCAGAGCAGCTGCTGTCACACATCTATGACTTAAAGAAAGGCAACTGGGTATGACTGTCAGAGACGCCTTCTACATGAGAAATGTACATTGGCTTATGTCAAAGAAAAATGTAACATTTGCAGGGAAGAAAAGTTTTTTAAGGTTTCCTATTGGCCCAGCTCAGTAATTGATAATGGCTGTAAAAAATTAAGGTTACTACTTCATATTCATCTCAAAGTGAAGAATGTTTCTCAGACCAGGAAATGACCAGGCCTCAGGACTTGAGCAGTTCCCATTATCAGAGTTTGGGTCATGCCACTCAGTAGGCAAGTGGGGACATGCCAACCTCCACCCTGAGAACATGCTGAAGGCATTACCTTGGTGGCATATTGACAAAAGAGACATTTTTACAGAAGACCAGGTGAGGTTTTCAGCAGAACTGAAAGTCAGCTGTGTCTCATTTTCTTACGAGTGCGAAGTCTGCCTTTCAATTTGATGTTACTCCTATTCTTTGATGGAGCTTGGCAGCCAAGGGATACTTGTGACAAGCCAGCAGTCCAGCCTGGTTCCCTGCCCTGCAATGAAGGCAATCAGAGCCCAGTCTGTGGGAGGGCAGGGTAGGATAAACACTTTTGTGTCAGAAATCTCTATTTGAAGCCCTGTGCTGGGTTGGGAATTGAGGCTGCTGCTCTGTGTCTGAGATTCACATGACTCATCTCAGGCAAGGGTTACAGGATTTCCGACAGTCAAGCTGCATGTAATTGGCACTTTTAGAGAACTGGGCTTATATTCATGAGAATAGTTTTTACAGATTCTGAAGTGGATTCCTTGAAACAGGCCTAGAAGGTTCTGTGGGGAACAGTTAGTTATTTGAGTAAATTCTTTTGTGAACAATTGGTCACTCCACAGCTCCCCATCATTTGAGGTTTGTGGCAGCCCCACGAGGCTCATAATACACATGCCAGACTGTGGCTACAGCTCACACTGGTCAGTAGTACCATATCTGTCCCTATGGGCAACATGACTGACAAGCTGTGAGGTTCTGCTGAATCAGTTCCTTTATTTGGGCCTCCGTGTCCTCATTGGTGAACAAAGACATTGGTCTCTGGTCTTCAGCAGGAAGAAATGGTCCAAGGTGAAGAAAGGAGAGCTGATGATACGCTCAGTAACTCAGTGGCATAGTGATTCTAGTGAAGATTGGCACATCCCCTCCAGTCACATCTGTGACTGCCAGAAACCTCTCTGTTGGCCTTCAAATTTCAGACTAGTCTAGTCCAAGGAGATTTATAACTAGTCACCTGCACACGAGTGTGTATGTGTCAGTGTGTTCTGCACATATTTAGACCTGTGTGAGCTCTATGATGCCTCCCTTTGTCTTCACAGAATCCTTGCAGCCAAGGACAGTATTTTCACCTTTTTCTCATCTCCCTGTGACTCAGCTGTCACCTTTAGAAGGGTTAGCACCCGGGGTGATCATAACTTCAGTCGACCCATCCCTACAGACTCCCCTGGCAAAACTCTAGCCATTGTCAGTAATGTGTCTTCACTTAGACTGACAAAGACGTGTGTTCTCATTTATATACCTAATTGCCTTACTCACAAAGACCTGTATACCAATCTCTGCCACATTTAGAAAGCCTGCTTTGAAAAGAGATATGCCTCTGGTGACCGTGGGCCCAGCTGCTGGCCAGGTTGTAGAACCTCAGAAAGGCAAAACAGCTCTGGTCTAATGCCTGCCTGCTGTTTGGAAGAGAATCAGGCGGGGGGACTTCTAAGGGCTTGGAGAAGACTCTTCCATAAGACAAGAAGGAAGAATTATGTATGAACATCCTTGCAAGTGAGAGGAATTTGTTGGAAGGCTTACAGAAGGCCAGATGGCCCCAGGGCTCAAGGACCCCTAGACTTAACCATCTTTTGTCTGTTTCTCTGTTCCCACTGACTTTTTTGGCTGAGATAGTCTTTCTCAACAGGAAATGAGGTTCCCACAGTTTCTTCAGGGAGGCTGCGTGTCCCAGGGGAAGCACTTGGAGAAGGCCTCTGATTGGCCTACCTTCTGTCAAGTCCCATCCCCCGGCCAATCCACAGACTAGGTTTCTGGACATGAAAGATGGTAGCACCCCTTCCAGCCTTGAAGTTATAAAGGGCCTTTCCTGCAGAGGTCAAAGGAAGTAATGGATGACGCTGCACGGGGGCTGTGATGATTTACTTGGGAGAATATTTTCTGCTAAGGTTAAATGTTTTGGGGGTCCTTATTAAGCTACTGATTCGCAGAAGTGAGGACGCTCATGAAACCAGCCCTTCCTGAATGGTGTGACACCAGTCATTTAGGTTACAGGGAGTTAGGCTCCAGAGCAGGAAGCTTGGGAGGAAACTGGGGGACTGTAATTGTCCTGATTGTTCAAGGACTGCAGTTGAGAACTTTTGAAGAAAGCATCTACTGTCCTACCTTCAGGCTTCTGCTCCTTAGGGCAAAAACCCCAATCTTCTCCCCCACAGCCTTTGCTTCAGCCCTTTGTGTAAGAAGACACGTGTGCCCTTTCTTGGGGTTCAGGGAACTGCTGGGAGAGGAGGCAAGCTTCTGAGTTCTTGGACCAACACAGAGAAGCTGAGCCAGGGGCGTTTCCAAGACAAGCCATATTTGTAGAAAAGGGACATTATTGATTTTAGAACTCTCACTGCAGTGATTACTGCTTGGAGCCAAGACGAGAAGGTGCTGAGGAAAGGAGGCTCAAATAAAAAGCCCTTTTGTCCCTAAAGAGACTAAAGCTGGACATTCAGGAGCTGGACCTTTCCTCTGGCTGCCGAGACCTACGAGTCTCAGGACTCAGGCTCCAGCCAAGGATGAGGGTGACAGAACCCCTGCAGATCTACTCCCTGCCCAAGAGAACAGGCTCTTCCCAACACCCAGCCCCAGGTCAGCACTGAATTATCTTGGCTGCACTATATGCAAATTTTGTATGAATAATGGTTGCCTCCTATGAGTCCCAAAATACAGGGCGTGCCAAAAAAAGTATACACATTTTAAGATAGGTTATCTATGCATTACTTTTCGAAGTTGAGTTAAATTATAGCAACATGTAGTATGATGTTCACTCAACCATGTTTCTGCCATTTTCTTTGACTGTCCTGCCTGTCGCATGGTGGCACTAGCATTCATTTCATTAAGGCCATCTATTGAATGAACAGCATACTTAAAATGTGTATGCATTTTTTGGCACCCCCAGTACTACTCATAAGTATGACTTTAGTGGCTTTTAATAGTTTCTGGGTAATTTCTGAAGGGAACTGTAAGTGCCCCACAGTCAGATGGCCATCACTTGAGGGGGGCAGTTGTCAGGTCCAAGTCAGGTCCAAGTCAACTTGCAGGGTAACTGCACTCCAAGGACAGCCTGGTCTCTTTGTCCCCAGCATCAAGTAGAGTATCTGTCACATAGTAGGTGCTCAATAGATGTGTGTTAAATGTAAATACACAAAAGCAATCTCATGTGCAAGAGACTTTGAAAATAACCAAATCCTAGGTCCCTCTGGAGAGGAAAGTCAACTCTAGAGGTGCTGAACCTGCATTCTGGCTCACAGATGGGGTCTCTCACGGTGTCCTCACATGGTAGAAGGGGCAAGGGGCTTCTCTCAGGCCTCCTTTACAAGGATACTAATAATAAGGGCATTGATCTCATTCATGAGGGCTCTGCCCCTGTGACCTCATCACCCCAAAGGCTCTACCTCCTAACACCATCACCTGGGGGGAGGAGATTAACATGAATTTTGAAAGGACACAAACATCCAGACAATAACACCCTGGAATTGGAGATGATGCAGACATGGTCAGCTGCAATGTCACCCAAAAAGGGCCAGGGAAACTGAATGCATCTGAGATGCACTGTACTGTCAGGAAAGGTGTGTGTGTGTGTGTGTGTGTGTGTGTGTGAACAGGGTCCCTGGAGCTTGACCTAAGCCCAACTGTCCCTGGGTGGTCTGAAATCATCCTGTGTCTGAGCCTATAAAGTGGGGGTCACAATGATATCTTCCTGTGGGACTGCAGGGGGGTGTCAATGAGCTAATATGGTTAGTGCTCAGAGCAGCACCCTGCACTGTAATCAAAATGCTGTGTGAGTATGAACTATTATTATTAGTATGTTTTGTGGATCGCAGGAATGCTGTGTCCTTAGACTTGGCTTTCCTCTCTCTTTCTTATAAGTTCCTATACCTGGTAGAAATACCTGTGTTCTCATTGGACAGAGGAATTTGTCCCAGGTCCCTCAGAATTCCAGAGGCAGACAGATGTCAGATGTCATTCTGGTGTCAAGAGCTACATCCTCTTTTCCCAGAGATCATAAACAAAATCAGGAGACGAGGCAAATTTGGGAGGAGTGTTAAAAGCCTAAAGCAAGTGTCCATATTTACGAGACATAGTTTTTGCAAAATGGTATGAACAAAGCAACACCATAGGAAACAATAGACAGTGGGGGTCACAATGACACCTTCCTGTGGGACTGCAGGGGGTTGTCAATGAGCTAATATTGTTAATGCTCAGAGCATCACAAATCCAAATGGACAGTAAGTGTTTAGAGGTGCTAAAAATCACAAGAACTTGGTAAAATGTCAATTAAGGTAACAAGTTATCACTTTTTACTCACTAGGGGGGAAATAGTTTAAGAGTGTTCAAACACCATTCATTGCTGGTGGGGAAGATGGGAAGAAGGAAAATATATAATAATTATATATACTGGGGTGCCAAAAAATGTACACACATTTTAAGAGATGTTATCTATGTATTACTTTTCGAAGCTGAATTGAATTACAGTAGTAATGTGTAGCACTATGTTCACTCAAAATATAGCATGAATCAAATGAAGACTGGCATCAACATGCAACAGGCAGGGTAGTCAAAGAAAATGGAGGAAGCACAGTTGTCATTCCAGGAGTGCAAGACCATTTTGAAGTGGTATTTGAAATTTGAGAACATTGTGGAAGTACAACAATAATAGAGGTGTGAGTATGCAACTGAGCCTCCAACATGCCTAACAACTGCACACATTTGTGATAAGTTTGAGATGCAAGGTACTGCATGTGATGAGCACAAGGGAAGATCTGGGAGGCCTCGCACAGCAACAAATCTTTCTTCTTCTGCTATGGTATTGAAACAGTTTACACTCTTGCCACAGAAGTCTACCAAACAATGTGAGACAAGAGTTAACAGAACAGTCATATGACACATTCTTAAAACAGCCAAATGAAAAGTTTTCATCCCAAGATTATTCCATGCATACTGAATGAAGATGACCCTGGTCGAAGGGTGCAGTATTGTGAGTGGTTCTATAACATGGTATGAAAGGCTGAGAAGTTTGTGGGGAAAATTATTTGGTCTGATGAAACACAGTTTAAATTGAACGAAACAGTGCGGTTCAGTTTCCCTCATATTCTCCAGACTTAACACCCCTTGACTTCTACCTATTGGGGGACCTTAAAGGATGTGGTGTGCTGTAGAAAACACACTTTGGGAAGAAATTGAAATGGCATGCACAACAATCCAAGTGGACACTTTGGTCAACGTTGGTCAAGTAATAGTTCACTATAATCAGAAGTGTTTAGATGCTGATGGTAACCACTCTGAGCACTTCTTTAATTGCAAAAGTCAAATGGGACAGGTATTCATCTTTTGTTATATCTTATGTTATCTTTTGTATATATTGAGTGTTACAATTGTAATACAGTTTTTTTCTTTCTTAAAATATGTATACTTTTTTTTACTCCCTTTTTTATATGCACCCAACTTCAGGGCAATTATGTGGACAATCATGCATGGCTTCATGAGGGGGGTGCATTTTGAGAAACGGATCATTAGTTGATTGCATCATTGTTCCAACACCATGGAGCATATTTACATAACCCTAGATGGTGCAGCCTACTAACACTCAGGCTATGTGGTACAGCCTGCTGCTCCTAGGTTACAGACCTGCACAGCACGTCACTGTACTGAATACTGTAGACAATTAACACAATGGTAAGGATTTGTGTATTGTGAAATAAAGCAGCAAATGTAAGAAGCCATGTGTGTTCATTTCTGCTTGCCAGCATAGTTTCACAAAACCCCTGACTCCATGACACTATGAGAACGTGCAGCTCTCTGAAGAATGCTTTGAAGACAAAACAGCATAGAGCACGTCTCTTGCCTGAGTCACTATATTCCTTCAAAGATAAATGACTTAGTCCTTACCTTTTCCTACACATAAGATAGTGTCTGACGAGCTTAGTGATAATGTCTCTGTAATCTATGACCAGATGTATTCTTACACCCAAAACTTGATGCAGTTCTGCCTTAGTGTAACTTCTGAGCAAGCTTGATGTGTTTTTGCATGTTCTGAGCCTCTACTGTGTATATATAAGCATGGAGCTGAAACCCTGTGCCTGAGCAGTCTGATAGAACCTCTCAAAAGGGCTGCTCCCAGGCAGTGGGACTCAGTTCACAGTCTTTAGCAAAACTTCTGAATAAAACTAGCTTTAATTATTTAAACATGATTTTTTTCTTTAGCTGACATTATTCAAACATAGAAAAGATACAGTAAAAATATGGCATTATAATCTTATGAAGCCACTGTCATATACATACCCCAATTTTGACCAAAATGTCATTATATGGTGCATGCCTGTATAAAGCAAACATCAACACATTTGAAGGGAGAAATAGGTAGCAATACAGTGATATAGGACACTTTAATGCCACACCCACGATAATGGGCAGATCAGCCAGGCAGAAAATCAGTAAGGAAAAGACAGACTGGAACACGATAGACCAAATGGACCTCATAGAATGTACAGAACATTCCACCCAACAGCAGCAGAATACACATTCCTCTCCCAAACAGGGGAAATGCATTCTGCTGTAGTCTTTTTGAAGGTAATATGGCAACAGAGGTGAAAACTGAAGGTACATATGCATTTTGATTTAGCAATACTATAAGGAAATGCTTTTTTTGTAGCATTATTTTTATAACAACCAAAAAAACATGGAAACAAAATGAATACTCATTCATGAAAGAGGAAATGGTGTTTCTGTACCATGGGGATCCTGCTTCCATTATACAGAATGAACTGGAGCTTTGACCTTGACTTAGAGGGGATTCCACAAGGCCTTATGGATGGGAGAGATTAGAGGCAGAGGTTTGTATTCTCTGATGTGTTTATACCTATTTATGCACACATTAGATATACTTTTTGGCTGGGCATAGTGGCTCACACCTGTAATCCCAACACTTTGGGAGGCCAAGGCAGGAAGAGTGCTTGAGTTCAGGAGTTTGGGACGAGCCTAGAATACATAGGCCTTATCTCAACAAAAAATAAAAAAATAAGCCAAGCGTTGTGGTGTGTGCCTGTAGATCCAGCTACTCAAAAGGCTGAGGTGGAAGGATCTCCTGAACCCAGGAGGTTGAGGCTGCAGTGAGCCATGATTGTGCCACTGCACTCCAACCTGGATGACAGAGCAAAACCCCTGACTCAAAATACACACAAACACACACACACACACACACATACTTTTGTTTGTGTGTATATATATATATGTGTGTGTATATATATGTATATATGTACTTTTTAGATGATTAAAAATATGGTGTACCTGCACATATATAGAAAATTCCACACACCACCCCCTACACAGCTCACCTTAGTCTGTGGGCCACAATCACACACCTGTGTATATGATCAGACATGTTATGTGTATTTGAATGTGTCATGAAGATCGTGTTTATGGCCTTATGGGAAAGAAAAAAAACAAAAACCCTGTGAAACTCCTCATAAAAGGTGTGAGGGCAGGTGCTTGGGAAGCAGATGAGTGGCCCCTGACTTCACTCTGAAGGAAGCCTTGCAGATAAGAGAGCCTCGGGAGAAGGTGTGTTGTCCCAAGGGAGGTCAGCGGATGACAGTCTGGGGTGGGGAAGGGGTCCTGAGCAGCAGTGAGGGGCTGAAGCGGAAAGTGACACTCAGATGGCTTTTTCCCCCCCAGACCTGGGTCTACCTTCAGCCAGTATCTTGCTCAATTTTCTTTAGTTTCTGGTTTGCAGCTGAAGCAGAGAAGGAAAGGCCTGGCCTTTGAGGACAAGGGCTGTTAATAAGCACAGGCCTGGAAAGAAGAGCTGATTTAATGGCTCGGTACTCCTCTGAGCTTCGGGGAAGCATTGTTGGTGTCAGGGCTTGGGGAGGCCTGCAGATGGTGTGGAGAAAGGAGGGAAGGAGGGGAGTTTGCTTGGAGAATGAGGTGCATAGACTCTCCCAAAGATGGGTCGGTCTCCTCAGCTGGAATCTTCCTGCATGTTAGTGCTTTCTGCCCAGCTGAGAATTTACCTACATCATGGCAATATAGAGATAAATCTGTACAATTTGAAAGTTCCCTGTGGGTCCACAGATCAAGGCTTTCCTATAGGACAGGAAGTCATGATGATTTGTTCCAGCCAGCAGTCCTTGGGTTGGTTTTTTTATTTTGTTTTGCTTACTTTTTCCTCCCCATTTGGCTTTCCCCTTTAAACTTCAACTTTAAATTTTATTTTGCTGAGACTTCATTTATCCTGTCACTTGGCAGGCTCGCCTCCGTGTCTCCAACTGTGCCCAGTGCAGTTAAGTAAACATTGAAAGAACCTGCTAGAACTCTTGCTGAGGCAGGAAAACCACCAAACCTGCCATGAAAATAACATTTGGAACAGTTTGTTGTGTTTTTTATTTATTTAGCATCTTGCTGTTGATCAAAATAATCTCAAAAGATGCCATTCATTGAAAGCCAGCATTGAGCCCAGCATTTATACTCTTTCATTTCATCCTCAGATGTTCCAGAAAAGGATGTGGTGGGCTCACTTGGCAAATGAATAAACTGAAGCTCACTGCAGTGCAGTGACCTGTCCAGCCTGGCTGTGTGAGGACCAGGAAGAGTGGGCTTCTACCTGAAGCAGTGCAGTTGTGTGCCCCTACACAGGAAGTGCAGGCTCAGATGACAGGTTGATGTATGACCTGGAGCAAGTTATCAAATTTCTTTGTGTTTTTCCATTTGCACAAGGCTAAAAAAAAATTCAAAATTTCTGCTTAGCAAAAGATACTACTGAAGAAATAGTCAAGCTATAGACTGTGAAGAAATATTCACAGTGCATACATCTGACAAGGGACTCACTTTGTCAAGAACACTTTGCCAATATCAACAACTCCCATAAATCCAGCGAGAAAACATGTGCAGCCTAATTAAAAGGTGGACATTTCATATATGCTTCCTTTACAAATGAATGCATACAAATTGCCAATGAGCACCTTAAAAAGATGCCCAACATCATCAGCCTTCAGAGAAATGCAAATTAAAACCACAATGAGATATCATTTTACATTTACTCCAGCAGTTAAAGTCTAAATTTTAAAAGACAGCACATCATGAAGGATGTGGAGCCACTCCTGAACTTCTGCTAAGGGTAGAGGTATGAAGTAGTCTGAACATACTGGGAAAGGTTTGGCAGTTTCTTAAGCTAAACCTATATCAATCCCATAGACCATTCCTCCCCCAATTTCACTTTTAGGTACTTGCCTAAGAAAAATGGATACATATGTGCGCACACACAAATGTATCCAAGAAGGTTTAGCAGCTTTATTCATAATAGCCCCAAGCTGGACACTGAAACAGAATACAGAATACAAACTCGTACATACTTGGTCAGGTGATTTTTGACAAAGGAACTAAGGAAATTCAGTAGGGAGAATCTTTTCAACAAATGCTGCTGGAAGAACTAGATAACCATGTAGAAATAGAAAATGATCCTCAGCCCTTATCTCACACTCTACCTAAAAATTCATTTGAAAAGGATCATAGATGTAAAACTACAGAACTTTCAGAAAAAAATCATAGGAGCAAATCTTCATACCTTTGCAGTAGGCAAAGTTTTCAGAAACCAAAGACATGAACTGAAAAAAAAAAAAAAAAAACAACCCCTAGATTCCATCAAAACGAGAAACTTCTGCCCTTCAAAAGACGTTGTTAAGAAAATGGAAAGGCAAACCACAGATTAGAACATATTTTTAATACATATATCTGACAAAAGACGTGTATGCAAACTATATAAAGAACTCTAAAACTCAGTAATAAGAAGATAAATACCCCTCTCCCTCCAAATTGACTAAACATTGAATAGACACCGTATCAAGGAAGATATTCAATGACCAATTAACATATAACAAGATACCCAACATCAAAAGTCATCAGAGAAACACAAAAGTAACACTGCAATGTGATACCTACTATTATACACCCTCTAGGCTGCCTAAAATAAAGTCAATCCTACATGTAGGAACTATGTGAAACCACTGGAACGCCCACATTGCTGGTGGGGGTAGTGTATAGCTATAACCACTTTGGAAAAGCATTTACCAGGTTCTTACACAGTCAAACATACATTTCCAAGATGACCCAATTATTCCACTTCTAGGTATTTATTTAAGAAAAATGGAAACATATGTCACACAAAAACTTGTACATAATGTTTACAGAAACTTTACTCATAGTATCCAAAAACTGAAAAAATATTCAACTGTCCATCAGATGAATGTACAAAAAAATTGCAGTATATCCATACAATGTAATAGTACATAGCAATTAAAAAAAACTACTGATATACATATCAACATGAATGAATTTCAAAAATATTATCTCAGCAGAATATACAGGACACAGCAAGCCCAGAGGACAGAAAATATAGTCGAAGAGGATTATTCTTTTTTTTTCTTGAGTTGGAGTCTCATTCCATCACCCAGGCTGGAGTGCAGTGGCACACTCACAGCCACCCCAGTGTCAACCTGCTAGGCTCTGGGATCCTTCCGTCTCAGCCTTCCAAGCAGCTGGAACTATAGGCGTGCACTACCACGCCTGGCTAATTTTTTATTTATTGTAGTGACGAGGTCTCACCAAGTTGCTGGGGCTGGTCTCGAACCCACAGACTCAGGCAATCTACTCGCCTCGGCCTCCCAAAGTGCTGGGATTACAGGCTGAGCCACTGAGCCCAGCCGAGGATTATTCTTGAGTCTTAAAATCTAATGAAATAAAAAAGAATTTTGGCTAAGCTTCAGACTTGCTTGAAACCCATCAGCACTTTCTTCTTTGCAATTTGTCTCTTTCAAAATGGAAACGTATGTCCTATGCCAGTCCAATCATTGTATCATGGAAGCAGATAACTTCTCTGGCTTTACATGTTCAGAGCTAGAGTGGAATTTTGCTTCATAAATCATTCCTTGAGTCTTACCTATACCTGAACTGGATGATATTTATGTAAGATTTTGGGTTTAGAATTGACTTAAGCCTTTTGGAACTGTTTGGAGGGGGTCTGTGTACTTTGCATATGAGAAGGACACGAGTTTTTGGAGTGGCCAGAGTAGTGAGATATGGACTGAACTGTGTCCCCAAAAATTTACATGTTGAAGTCTTAATCTCCAGTATCTCAGAATGTGATTGTATTTGGTGATACCTTAATGAGCTGGTTAAGGTAAAATGAAGTTATATTGGTAGGCTCTAATCCAATATGTCTGATATCCTTATAAGAAGTGTTTTGGGCACAAACAGCACACAAAAAGGTAGCCATATGCAAGCCAAGGAGAGAGACATCAGAATAACCCAAACCTGCTGACACATTGATCTTAGACTCCTAGAGTCCAGAACTGTGAAAAAATAAATTTCTGTTGTTTAAGTCACCCAGTCTGTGCACTCTCTTTGTTATTATGGCAGCCCTAGCAAACTAATACAGGCTGTTGTCAGTCTGAAACTATTTCAAATATGTATGCTATGAACTTTCATGCACAGGTATTTGTACAGACATATGGTTTCATTTCTCTTGAGTAAATATCTTGGGATAGATTGACTGGGTTACATGACAGGTGCATATTTAACTTTTTAATTAACTGCCAAATGGCTTTCCAAAGAAATTGTAGCATTTTACATTCTTACCAGCAGTCTATGAGAGTTCCAGTTGCTGTCTATGATCAGACTTTTCTATTTTAGTCATTCTAATGAACATGTTATGGTATCTTATCATGTATTTAATTTGTATTTTCCAAATAATAATAATACGTTGAGCAAATTGTCATGTACTTATGTGCTATCTATGAGGCAGGAACCCCTCCAACCCAGAATTTATTTATAAAAAACTGTGTATTTATTCTTACATGTTTGAACTTCAGTCACCTTCAAAATACTCTTCGTTTGATGCAATACACCTACTGAAATGCTTTTTCAACTGCTCATAACAGTTTTTGAACTTGCCAATTATGATGCCTTTTAGTGTTTCTGCCATTTTTTGTTTTATCTCTTCCATATTGGCAAAAAATTTCCCTTTGAGGACTTTTTTCATTTGGGGAAACAACAACAAAAAGTTGCTCAGGATGAGATCAGGTAAACAGGGAAAATGGGGGCATGGGGTCATGCCATTTTTGGTCAAAAACTGCTGAACACTCAGTGTAGTATGGGCAGGTGGGTTGTCATGGTAGAAGACCCAGTCACCTGTATGCCAAAACTCGGGTTGTTTTTCCCACAGCACAGTCTCTTATAGCAATGCCAGGTGGTACATTGATGCTCATAGGTTCCTAGAACACTTACTTAGAGGGGGAAGCATGTACTACAAGGGGTCCACCCTCCAAAAGAAAATTCTGGGTTTTTTTTTTCATCCCCCCTCATATATGTCTTCTTTGATGAAGTAGACATCTGTTAAAATTTTTTGTCCATTTGTTTATTTGGTTGTTTCCTTATTCAAAATTACATATATATTTGGTATAAATCCTTTGTCAAATATATAATTTGCAATTATTTTCTTCTAATCTGTGACTTGTATGATAGGTAGGCAACTTCCAATATGGCCTTCAAAGATCCCTGCCTCCTGATGTTTGCATTGTGGTTTAATCCATTTCCCTTGAAGGTGGGCTGGACTTAGTTTTTTTTTCTAATAAATAAAATATAATAGAAGCGATGATATATCTCTCCAAAAATTAGGTTAGTAATATAAGGACTGGGGCTTCTGACTTGAGTACTCTCTCAAAATTATGTCTCAAGTTTTCTAATGTTTCTTAGCTGAATTTCAAAATTACTATGGTCCAGTGGCCCCTATCCAAGGGTTCTATATTACACCTTGCACACTTTTTGAACAGGAATGCCTATACATGATATCCTATGCCTGTCCCACCATTGTTATATTGGGTGTGGTGATCAGCTAACTTGTCTCTTTAGTTCATGAGTCTACAGATTAGGAAAAACTGTACTCAATAAGCTGTATTTAAGGAACTACATCTGAGGAGTCATTCACATTTGGACCTAATATATATGATAAGATTCTAGCCTTTCAGGTGACGTAGTAATACGATGAAATTTGGGTAAACTCTGGGATGAGGTGAATGTATTTTTCATGTCAGAAATAAATGAATCAAATGTTAAAATATAGCAGAAATTATGGACTGTTACTTGTTATTAAATTGTATTTTAAAAAAACATGGCTCTCTCTCTTGAGATTCTCCCTCTCTCTCTCATTGTTCATTCTGGAGCAAGTTAACTGCAATGTCATGGGTCAGCACTTATGTGCTGCATAAGTGAGCTTGGAAGTAGATCTTCTGAGGCCTGACTACGGCCAATGAATGAGTTTGGAAGTGGATTCTCCCATAGCTGAACCTTGAGATGACTGCAGTCTGGCTGACTCTTCAGTTCAATTTCTTCAAGAAAGACCTTGAGCCAGAACAAAACTGCTAAGTTCCTCCCACACTCCTGATACAGAAACTGTGATGCAACAAATGTTTGATTATTTTCAGCATCTAAGTTTTGGGAGTAATTTATTAAGCAGCAATACATAACTAATAGAACTCTTCTAGTTCATTTGTCTTTCCATATAAATTTTAGGGTTAGTTCATTTATATCTACACAAAAAAGCCTGCTGGGATTTTTACTGACATGGAAATAAGTCTGTAGATCAAATTGGAAATGACTGAAATCTTAACAATACAGAATATTCTAATTCATGAACACAGTTTATCTCTCCATTTATTTAGGCCTTTTAAAAATGTTTAATTGGTGATTTATAACTTTCCATAAACATATCTTGACATATTTTGTTAAATTTATACCAAAGCATTTCATTTCATTGGTGCTATTGTCGATGACACTTTGGAAAAACTCAAATTGCCATTGCTTATTGCTAGTATATAGAAATATTATTATTTTACATGCTGATTTTTGTACCCTGAGATTCTGGTAAATTGATTTGTTTTTCTAGGAGTCTTTTTCATAATTTTTTAGAGTTTTTATATAAAAATCATAGCCTTCCCATTTGACATTATCCACTAAAACTAACAGTGACTCAGCAATTTCACAATGTATTTGCAATAGAAATAATTGCTTGTAATCATCAAAAGACAAACAGTTTGCATTATAATATCTTCCCAAAGTGAAACAACTCAGAAGTCCATTAACAATACAAGGAAGCCGGGCTCTGTGGCTCAGCCTGTAATCCCGCACCTTGGGAGGCTGAGGTGAGTGGATTGCCTGGGCCCACGGGTTTGAGACCCGCCTGGGCAACTTGGCAAGACCTCATCTCTACAATAAATCAAAAATCAGCTGGGCGTGGCAGCGTGCGCTGTGGGGGTTCTGCCCCTGCAGGGATCTGGGGGTCCCTGGTAGGTGTGATGGTGTCAGAGATTCTATGGGAGGGATAGATAATAAAAGAAGAAAGAAGAGACTGGACAACTGTTCAGATTGAGCAGAAGCCGTTTAATGGGTGTTATCCCAGGGCTTTTATCCCCAAACTCTGCAAAGTTTATCATCACTAGAACCCCTGCTGCCATGGTTACACAAAAGATAGCATGTGCTTTTCACATGACCAGGTCCAGGTGCACACGGGACACCCCCCACTCTCAAGCAGATGTATTTTTCAAACATGAGGAAAAACATGAAGTTCTTATCCAGTTTCTATGTACCCTTAATTGCTTATAGCTACATAACATTGTTCAATACTTACACCTGAAACCAACATAATGATATATTACCTTTTACTATTCTATGCTAATTCAAACTGGTTTCTATGAAACAGTTGCTGTTATGGTTACACTCTCCTAGCACAGCTGGCCTAATTCAAACTTCACTTGCACCCCTGAATCAAACTGAACTAACCACACTTCTGTAATAAAATAGTTACTTAAATTTTCTTTAATCCATACAAACTATTTCCAAAAAACCTATATCGATAAATTTCTTAAAATCACAATAAGAAAGCGGGTGCACTAAGGCTCCCCAATGTGACTCAGAGTTAAACTTAAATTGTTTAAAAGCAAAAACCATAAACCGTGGAAAATGGGAACAATAGACTCCCAGGTTTAGCTGTGTACCTTCCTGTCTCAGAGTTTTCTGTTAGAGCCAGTAGGAGCCTTCCTGGTAGCAGTGCCAAATGGAAACAAGGGGAGGGAATGGCGTCAACAGCTCCCAAACACATCCTAGTGGTCTCGGGGTCAATGGCCCTTCCTAATCCCTAATGCTCAGTGGGCCTCCATGGCCAGCTCCCAACAGCGTGCCTATAGTTCCGGCTCCTTGGAAGGCTGAGGCGGAAGGATCGCTGGAGCCCAGCAGGTCGAGGCTGCGGTGGCCAGGAGCGGCCACTCCACTCCAGTCTGGGTGACAGAGTGAGACTCCAACTCAATAAAAAAAACAAAACAATACAAGGAATACATAACTTGTGGTATATTTGTGCAATGAAATACTACATAGCAGTGGAAAAGAATAAGTGGCTGCTACATGCAATAGCATGGATCACTTTCACAGACACTATGTTGAGCCAAATAAGCCTGAAAAAAGAGTACATGTAATGTGATTCTATTTTTTATAACGTTCAAACGTAAACTAATTTTATTAAGATCATGATAATTATTACCATAGGAGCAGAATATCAATTGGAAATGACCCAAGGAAACTCTGTCTGATCCTGAAAATGTTTTTCACCGTAGTTTCATGGGCATCTTTATATGTGGAAGACATTGAACTGTGCACTTAGTATATGTATGTTATGAATGGGGATGCCTGCGATGGGAGGATCTCATATGGAGATAGTGACCTTGGAGGCTGCTGAGGTAAGAAAAATAGACTACAGAGACATGAGGGACAAGAACATTCTCTTAGACGTATCACCATTTAGATGGCATGAAAAAGTGGACTTAGCAGAGATGTCTGTGTAAGAATGGTCCAAAGAGGTTTGGAAGGAACAGGGATTGCCAAATGTCCCAGATGTCAAGGGAGGGAGGAAGACTGTCAAATAACAGTGGACCCAAATCCACTCGGAGGTTATCACTGAAAAATACTAGAAACTGCCCATTAGACTTAAGGGTACTAGTGTGAGTAGTAAGATGCAGTGATGGGGGCAGAGGCCAGATTGTGATGGGATGAAGAAAAGCACAAGCAGAGATAGTAAATGTAGGGTATTAAGAAAGTTTTATGAGGAGCAAATGAGAGAGATAAGCAGGTTACAAAGATGTATGAACTAAAGGCAAAGATAAGAGAGATTTTGAAAAGATGCTTGAACTCTAAAAATAATGAATCAGGAAAGGTCAAAATTAAATGAGAGAGAGGATCACAGTTGGCAGAGTCATGGAAAAGCCTGAAGGGATGGAGGTAGTAGGATTTGAATTTAGGCAAGATGAAGACAATTCATCCTGGGAAGTTGGGAGGAAGTAGGTAAAAGTGGGACTTCATGGAAACAGAAATTTCTGTTCCATAAATTCAGTTGTCACGAGGGGCTGTGAGCTGGGACTAGAAAAATGATTGTAGATATTCTTTATATTTTCTGGACATGAGCCCTTTGTTGGTTACACATGGTTTACAAATATTTCTCCTACTTTGTAGCTTTCATATTCACACCCATGCTGATTTTTTTTACATAAAAAATTTGATTAACATGATTTTTAAAACACACTCACTAAAGTAATTTTATCAGTCACTTCCTTCATGATACTTCATTCTTTGGCATATTTAAAGAATATTTGCCTATGCTAAATCCAAAAAAATATTCTTTGCTATAGAAGGGGCTGCCTCAGGAGGGAGTGAGCACACTGAGAGAGGAGGTGTGCAAGCAGAGGCAGGGTAGGCAGTGGTGCCAACATCTCCTTCAGCCTACATTTTAGATAGTGCTGTATGGTAGCCCATATATTCAAACAAAAAGTGAGTGAGATGAAAGGAAAAATGTATCATTTTCCTCTTCTGGGGAGGATTAGACTCCAACCCTGGCCACAGCAGAGTGGTGAGTCAGAGCAGTGATACCTAGGCAGGGTTTCTAGGAACATGGGGTGAGGGTGGGTGGGACTGGCTGCTGAGCATGGAGGGATGGCCCTGTACACCTTGAATGGGAGCTCAGGTGGACCCTGTCCTACCCATCCTGGGCCTCCTCACTTACCCACACAGGAGGGACCACAGTGACCAGAGTGGCCGATCCTCCCAAATGCCATGCAGTTCTTGGGTTTGCTCCTGTCTCTCGTGTGGTCAGCTTCATGTTTCCCAAGACAACAAATCCCCTTTGGGGGCCTATGGTCATCCCAACCATGACTGCCTAGGAAGGCGCACCAGGGAACTACTAGCATTTTCAACTGAAAAGCCAAGTGCAGTTTTGTTTTTGAAAATAAACACACACAATGCTTCCTGCTTGTTCACATGACCCAGGGAGTCATAGTGTGGGCCTTTACCTTGAGTCTGAGGAATACCTTCCTGGACAATGCAGAAGAAGAGGAGTTCTCTGCCCCTTGATTTGTGATAACTCCGACCTGTGTCCCTTCACTCTAAATTCTTGCTATTTGAAAAGCGTAGTCCTGACCACAGCATCAGCATCCCCTGGACTTGTTAGAATGCAGAATCTCAGGGCCACCACATGAAACCCCACATTTATACAGGACCCCCTGGTTATTTCTATTCACATGAAAGTTTGAAAAGTATTGCTCCAATGACCCTGGAACCCAGGGCAGTACTCAGCCAAACAGGGCTGGTCTCAGGGCTCCATTATTTGAGAACCACCAGTAAGTGCTTACTGTGCCCCGTACCCTGCAGACTACACTGTCTCCTGTACTTACCACACTGAAGCCTGTGTGCTTCCAGGGTCCCCATACCCCTGCCCCTGATCTGTGCTAAAGATCATGAGGTGGGCCCTGAAGATCACCAGCCTCTCCCAGTTCAGCAGTGGCTTCCTGTGCAGGGAAGTAGGAGTGAGGAGACAGAAGTGGCATCTAGGGTCTCAGTGAGCATCACCTGGGGACTCCAGGTTACTGCTGCAGGAGGCTCCCGGGTCATTAGTGGAGGAGGGAGGCATGGGATCGCTCACCTATCCCTCCTCGCCCTTTTCCCATCTGTCAGGTGGCAGGTCGAAGTGCCTGCTCTTGGGGTCACTTTGCTGGGGAAGAGTCTTTGCAGAGCCAGGACTTGGGGCCTCCAGTGGCCAATTAGGTAAGATTCTGTGCCTCTGCAGGGAACTGGGACTCCAGGTTCTCCTGAGTCCTCTGTAACCATCCTTTTCCAATTCCTTGTCATACACAGGGCTGGGACCAACCCTAGAAATCCCTCAGGGGCTCTGGAAGGGCAATCAGAAACAAGCAGAGGATTTAAGAGCAGACTCAGGGGCCTCAGTGGACTGTCCCATGCATGCAAGTGTGAACACCTGGACGCAGAGTTTCTCTTCTGGACCTCCCCCTCCTGCCACACCCTCACCATTTTGGTTGAGAAAAAGTGACCTAATGGGAAAAATTCTTGCCTCAGTTCTACTCCAAGTCCTCCTTCCAAGAGGACCTTGATCTGGGGCCAGTCATTCTCTCATTGTAACGTATCCACTAGTTAAATAAGGTCATCTCTACATTTCTTTTTACATTGCTTATTGCCAACAAACATGCTTAAAATTCTCCATTAAAAAAAAATTCAAAATAAGAACCTGCTTGAAGAAACCCAAGCAATAAACTGAAAAGGAACATTTCCACATTTAACCCTCCAAAAATACAGCCCTATTAACTGTTAGGAAATGTGTGTGCTTGTGAGTTTTACTATTGCCTTTTCTAAAATTGTTTCACAATATTCCCTAGATATTCAGTTTGACTTTTTTTCCCACTTAACTCCATACCATGCACATCTAAGTCAACTTTTCTGCTTTTATCTGGATCTACTATCATTTGTTTTTCTATCATATTAATGAAACTCAGGTCATTTTCCCCCTATTGTCAACAATATTGAAAAGAGTGTTCATTATGGTAACATTCCTGTTGACTAGCAATCAATTTTATGCCAATTTTCTATTGTTCTTCAAATAATTGGTGCAATCAATTTCTTCTTCTGTGATTGGCCCATGAAAATATTCATTTGTCTTCCCTTTCAGGTACTTAGCATTATCCATTAAAAATATGTATACATATAATGCAGAGTGATAGTTAATTTTTATTTCAACATAACTGGGCCACTGGGTGCCCAATTTTTGGTCAAATATTATTCCAGATGTTCTTGTGGAAAGGGCTTGTCAACTGCAGATCTGGGAACTGGTCAGCCTCCATAATCACATAAGCCAGTGTCTCACAATTAATCTCTCTCTCTCTCTTTCTCTCTGTGTGTGTGTGTGTGTGTGTGTGTGTGTAAATAAATGGATGTAGACACATATCTTATTAGTTCTGTTTCTCTGGAGAACCCTAATACACATGGTAACTCATATTAATGAACATAACCTTATTTGCTGATGTGCTTGGTCATCTTTTCATACATTTGTGGGCCGTTTGTGTTTCTAATTCTGTAATTTGCTCCTTTATAGTCACACACCCTGTCCAATGGTGATGCAGTCCTTCCCCAAATCAGATGGGCAGCAGAAGCTGAACCCCAAGCCCAGGGGTCCCTCCTTCCCTGAAGACCATAGCCCCAGGCCCAGATGTACCACCTTGATAGCCTCATATCACTGGGGACAACAACCTCACAGAGCTGCTTTTTCAACATGTGGCAGAGGTATTCCCACTTATTTTAGTTTTGGGCTTGAAATGTCATATGTAACCTCATGCCAGACTAGATCCTAGTCTAGCTCCCTGATGGGCTGGAAAACTTTTCCACAAAGTGCTTCGTATTTGCTCTCTCATTCTCTACTTTCTCTTTTACAATAATATTTTACTTCCCATTGGATTTCTGAGCTTTTTAAATGGGATTTTTCCATATTACAGACCCTTTATATATCTTGTGTATGTTGCAAGCATCTTTTCCGGCATGCTGCTTTGTCTTTGTCTTTTTCTCCAGAGTTCACGGTTGCCTATCCCCAGGCACACCCTGTTGTCTATTCTTGAGGGCATTGGGGTTTCTCATAGGCTGGCTGCTCTTCTGACCACACACCAAATTAAAAAGAATCCCACACAAAAGTCTCTCTCATGTGTTCTTTCTTTTTTCAACAATCAGATTGTTAATATAGCTAGAATTTAGATTTGTGTGTGTTGTGAAGTTTGTGTCAATTTTTTTCCAAGTAGAAAGTCAGTTTGTTGAGTATTTTGACCTCTCCATAATTTACTTTTATTTCTAATTGTGATTTCTTTATACAGAAAATTGTGATTATGAGAAAGGTGATGACTCAAAATATCATCTATTAACTTTAAAATAATAAAATAAAAATAAACAAGGCAATACATAAAAAATAAAGGTCTCACACACATCCTGTCTTTTAAAGTTTAATATCAAGGCCCAAATTTGCTATGTGATGGCGGGTAAATTATACATCCTCTCTGCTATTATTATTATCCTCAATAGTAGTAGTAGGAATAATGGTATTTTTGGTATTGGTATTTTTACCATCACCTCCCCTATAACTCTCCTTCCAATAACTACCATATGATCTCCCCAAAAGATGCTACTGCTTGTAGTTTCTCATGTATCCTCTCAGAAAGTGAAATAAAAGGTGATTTGCAAATCAGCATGTATCGCTATATGTGAACATAGAACCGTTTTCCTCTATAGAACCATTTTCCTATATATAACATTCTGTTTTCTTCTAAACTTTTTCCTTTCCTTGGTAGGTAACTCATTTTCGTTCCTTCTTAGCACTTTTCCCCACATGACACAGTTCCTATTTATTTGTACATTGGTTTAGTCTGTCCCCTCCACTCTTGCTACCGTGTGTCTTCTATGAGAACAGGAGTTTATCCTGTGTCTGCACATGACTCTATCCCAGCATGAGAATGGCACCTGGAACAAAGTCAACACTCAATAAATATTTGTTGAATTGACTAAACAAATTCCATGATTCCACCTGCATGTCACCCCACAACATTGTGCTTTGGTTTGGTAATTTTGTTACAACTGACAAGCCAGTGGTGATTCATAATAAATGAAAGCCCATGGCTTATATGAGGGTTAAGACTCGGTGTTGTGCAGTCTTTGGGTTTTGACAAATGTATGACATGTATCTGCATTGAAGTATTGTACAGAATAATGTCACTGTTCTAATAAAACATGTCTGCAATGCGAGGTGTTCACTTGAGAGAAAACAGCGAAATTCAATCAAATTATTGGACATTATTGAAGGGCATTTATGACTGTCTCGCTATTATTATTATTATTAATAACACCTTGGTGTGGACCTATATTTTTGGTGTAATTTTCTGAGTATATCCGTCAGGAAAAGCAAGTTCATAGAACAAAGATAATTTTAGAGCCAAAATAGGTATTAGGGATCTTTAAAAAATGGAAGCAGCATGGTGCAGAAAGGAATTTCTTGAATAGAGAAAAGTCTTGAGGCCATCAAGATTAGCACAGAGAATAAAGGAAAAGAAATGTACTAAAAAGAAGTTATTAGGAATGAAGGACAGATACATAAAATTCAATATAAAATTAACTAACTTTGAAATAGAGACGCTGAAGGGAGGAAGATGGCAGTGGAGCCAGTCGGACTATGTGAGTCCCAATGTGAGTGGGTGAGTGTATAGAAAACTTTGCATATGTGTCTGTGAGTAAGTGAGCATGTGGGTGACTGACTGAGCGGGGATTCGGGAGAAAGCGGTCAGGGTTCTCCTGGTGAAGTGGCTGGTGCCACAGCAGCTCTGCTTGGACCCTAGCACTCTCTGGGACATAAAAACCAAGGGTCATTTTGTAAAAATCAGTAAAGCCCTTCCTGGGAAGAAGCTGCTGGGAGTGACTGTTGGCTCCAGGCTCTGTTCCACCACTGCAATGCTTGGCCAGACACTGGCAGCAAGGGCTGTAGAGAGAGCACAGTGAGGGAGCCCAGAGAAAGAACCCCACTGGGAAAGTTGAAACAGGCATCCTGCCACCATCTTGAAAACTGGGTGAGAAAATGCTTTGGCTTGCTCATCATGGAGTGACAGAACCGATTTCTGTGACTGGCAAATTAACTACTCAGGGGTTAATCGTGACCCAGAGGGATTATCCTGAACGCACAAACTCTGGAGGGACAGGATGAGTGCTGAGTTCAGGAACCCCACCCCCTACCCTGATTCAGCCATGGGACAAAGGCTATGACCAGAAAAGGACAAGGAAGATCCCCAAAGAGATCAGTGGTGAGTCTGGAGCTGACCCAATTCCCTCCTCCCCAGCAATCCTCTGAATGTCAGACCCACGTGGCTGGGGCACAACTCAGAAGGATGAACCCAGGCCGAGCCTGGACGTCTGCTGCAATAGGAAGACTCTACTCCAGGATAAGCCTGGCTGGGATGTCCTCCCTCACCAGTATGAGACAATCTCACACCTCCTCACCAGAGGGGATTCCCCTGATGATAGAGAGTAGGAGAGGAGGACAAAAGCCTGAACCACTCCCACCAGTGACTCTGCCTTTTCCCGGGTGGACACTGGGGAAATAGTGAATAAGGCGGCAGCTCCACGGGAGACAGCAGAGGGCTTACCTATAAGCAGTTGAGAGAAACAATTACAGAACCGGCCACAAGAGGGCAGGTTGTTTTTTGGCTTTGTCCTTTTTCTTTTGTGCATGAATGTGTACGTGAGGGGTTCAATCTGCATTCTCCACCCCCCTTTTCTTCTTTCTTCCTTTTTTCTTTCTTCCTTCTTTCATTTTTTGTTTTCTGTTTATGTGTGTATACAAATGATTGTGTGTTCATCTTTTAGTTTTAGTTTTAGTTTTTTTGTTCTCTTTTTTTTAGTTTAATGTGTGTGTGAATGTTTGTGTGAATGTTTGATTTGAATTCCTTTATTCCCCTTCTCTCTCACTTTTATTTTTTTCTTCTCCCTTCATTTGGTGCTGGGCATGTGTGTGTGTGTGTTTTGGGGTTCCAATTTTTGTTTGTTTGTTTTGCTTTTTTCTTTGTTTTCTTTTAACTTTTGGGTTGAAGTATGTGTGTGTTTTCAAGTTTGCAGTCATGATGTATTCTCTGTTGATTATGTGTTCTCCTGTTCTCTTGGGAAGTGCATGGTCATTCTTTATTATTATTATTATT
>CAUYQG010051937.1:0-13409 GCA_963574415.1 Tarsius wallacei | reverse complement strand
TTTGTTTAATAATATTCCCTAGCCGGGCTGGGTGGCTCAGCATGTAATCCCGCGCCTTTGGGAGGCTGAGGTGAGTGGATTGCCTGAGCCCGCGGGTTCGAGACCCGCCTGGGCAAGCAAGACCTCATCTCTACAATAAATAAAAAAAAATCAGCCGGGCGTGGTAGCGCGCGCCTCCTCGGAAGGCGGAGGCGGAAGGATTGCCGGAGCCCAGCAGGTCGAGGCTGTGGTGGCCGGGAGCGGCCGCTGCACTCCAGTCTGGGCGACAGAGTGAGACTCCAACTCAAAAAAAAAAAAAAAAATTCCTTTATCCCTTCTAGAACTCCAAATAGTCATACATTAGGTCTCTTGGATTTATCTCCTAAGTGACTTATCTTTTTCATCATAATGTCTATCTCATTATATGTTTGCTCTGTTTTGAATTGTTTTTTCTACTTTTTAGCATACTTAGCAAGATTCAATGATCTCCTGCAATAAATCTATGAAATGTTGTGTTTTAAAAATCATGATTTTCATAAGTACACTTTTGTAAAAAATTTTGGCAGTTTCTTTCACCCATGCCAGCTCTGGCATGTCCTTTCTATTCTCCCTTCTCTCTCTAATACACTTTGTTAAAAAAAAAAATTTTCCCCTCCCCCCCCAAAGTTTTTATAGCTGCTTTATTTATAATAACCCCAAGTGGGAACAAGTGTCCGTCCATTGCCAGAAAACTGGATAAATGAAGTTTGGCATATTCACTTAATAGGATACTACGCGGCATTAAAAAGGAAAGAACTGGCCAAGAGAGGTGGTTCACACCTGTAATCCCAGAACTTTGGCAGGCCGAGGCAAGAGGATTGCCCAGGATTTCGAGACCAGCCTGGACAGCATGGTAAGACCTCATTTCTACAATAAATTTAAAAAATTAGCTGGGCATAGTTAAAAAATTAGCTGATCTGCACCTGTGGTTCCAGCTACTTAGGAGACTGAGGCGGAAGGATCACCAGAGCCCAGCAGGTCGAGGCTACAGTGAGCTGTGAGTGTGCCACTGCCCTCCAGCCTGGGTGACAGAGTGAGACCCTGACAAAAAGAAAAAAAAGAAGGAAAGGAAGCAGGGGAGGAAGTGGAGGGAGAGAGGAGGAATAAATAAAACCAAGGAATACACAGATCCAAGGACTGAGAAGGAATTCCTGAGAGTAAGGTGGAAAAGATGTTCCAAATCTGTCACCAACTGTGGAAACAACCAAAAGTAGGGAGTGACATTTGGGTTGTAAAGCAAGAGCTGTGAGACCCAGAAGGACAAGTGGGAAGGGATAACTTAAGAGAGTAAATAGAAGAGCCATCCTGGGTAGAAACTGTACCAGGCATTGTGCATTGTAGTCCAACGACAGGGACCCCAGACTCTCCTAATAAAATAACACCTGGAGGTCTTCTTGCTTCTGCCAAGGTGTAGAATACTGGAAAGAACATTATTCTCACCGTGACAACAATAAGATAGATAATCTGTAAAACCATAACTTGGATTGAGCCAATCAGAGAGCAACCAGCCACCTTGAAGTCTAAAGAAAAAATTAGCTGGTCTGCACCTAGAAAGAGATGAGATGCAGCACTGGCTTATCTGCCACTGAACAGGGAGAGGGAATGGGGCAGCCACACACAGGAAAGGAGAATTCAGCTAAATCCTTAAATAAACTGCTCAAGACTAAGTGTGGGCTGGCATGCTTGCAGAACACTGTGGGGGCCACAGTCGTATGGGCTCTAGGCTCTTCTCGGGCACACAGGATAGACTGGGAGCAGTGTGGAAGACTAGAGAAAGTCTCCTGGGGTGTGCAGGTAAGGACCTGGAGGAGAGGGTGGCCATCACAGAAAAGGTGGGAAAAAGCCCCGTCTTTCTCCCCTAAGGAACAAAAGACTTAGGTTGATGGTGAGAGGCAGCACAGCAAACCCTATTGTTCCCCAAGGGACAGATGGAGACCCACTGCAGCTGGAAAAATAGAAAAAGGAGCGGGGCGGGGGCGGGGGGGGGACAAAAAACAAAACAAAACAAAACTTCTGCTCTTGTGGAGACCGGAAGCTGTCTTGTGTCCAGACCATTAGAGGTCACATGCGGGGGGAGGGTCAGGATCATGGAGTAAGCCCCAGCCAAGACTCAGGAACACAGAGCCTTCCTAAGACTGATGTTTGAACAGGACCACAGAGAAGCTCTCCTCCTCCCAAGTCCACCAGTAGCAAACAGTTAACTGATGGGAGAAGGGCATGAGCCTGGAGAACACTCTCTGAGTCACAGAAGCACAGAAGGCTTAAAACTGAAGGTGGAACAGCTGCATTAATAAAAAGGCCAGAGCCAGGCATGGTGGTTCATGCCTGTAATCCAGCACTTGGGAGGTGGAGGCGAGAAGATCGCCTGAGTCCAGGGGTTCGAGACCAGCCTGGGCAACTTGGCAAGACCTCGTCTCTACAACAAATCAAAAAATTAACCAAGTTCCAGCTACTTGGAAGGCTGAAGTGGAAGGATCACCTGAGCCCAGCAGGTCGAGGCTGCAGTGGCCATGAGCCCACCACTGCATTCAAGCCTGGACAACACAGTGAGACTCCAACTCAAAAAAAGAAAAGAAAATGGGCAGGCACAGTGGCTTGTGCTAGTAATCTCAGCACTTTGGGAGGCCGAGTCAGGAGAATCACTTAAGCCCAGGAGTTCGAGACCAGCTGGACAACATAGTGAGACCTCATCTCTACAAAAAAGAATCCAAAGAAAATGTTAGTTGTGAGGGTGCACGCCTGCAGTCTCAGCTACTAGGGAGGTTGAGGTGGAAGAATCACTTGAGCCCAGGAGGTTGGGGCTGTGGTGAGCTGTGATCATGCCACTGCACTCCAGCCTGGATGACAGAGTGAGACCCTGTCTCAAAAAAAAAAAAAAAAAAAAAAAAAGGCAAATAAAAAATCAACCCCTACCCTAAAAATTACTTTAAAGGAATTTGAAAATGGCAGTGCACTGAAGGTAACCATAGTAACAAAAACCAAGCCCAGCTCAACTTCCAACTACACAACCCGATTTCTCACACTAACAGCCTAGCAGAAGAAGATGCATGCTTGTTTCCAAGCATAAATCACATTTACCTCAATCTCTCCTTTGTATACACAAGGTCCAGCATTTAGTCAGTAATTATGAAAAAATTCACACACCATTGCCAAGAGACAAAGTTATCTAAAGATGTTGGAACTATCCATCAGGGGATTTAAGATAACTATGATTAATATGTTAAAGCCTCAATGGAAAATGTAGATGACGTGAATGAAGAGATGATGGGTTAAAGCAGAGAGATGGAAACTAAAAGAAAGTGTAAAAAGGAAATGTTAAAAATAAAAAGACATGCCACCAGGGATAATGAATGCCTTCAATGCCCTCATGAGTAGTCTTAACACAGTCAAGGAAAGAAAAGAATCAGGGCATTTAAAGACAGGTCAATAGAAAGAACCACACTAAGCACTAGAGGAAATTAAAAAAAAAAAAAGTGAAAGAGGTAGAGGAGGGAAGAGTAGAGAGAGTGTTATGGTTTGAATATTTGTCTCCTCTAAATCTCATGTTGAAATCTGATCCCCAGTGTTGGAGATGGGGCCTAGTGGGAGGTGTTTGGGTTATTGGGTGGATCCGTCATGAATGACTTGATCCTCAGTGGTAATGAGTGAGTTGTCACTGTCTCAATTCCTGTGAGAGCTGGTTGTTAAAATCAGTGTGACCCCTTCCCTCTTTCTTTTCCTCTCATCATGTGATCTCTGCATCCTCTGGCTCCCTTCCCCTTCCATCATGAGTGGAAGAAACCTGAGCCTTGACCAGAAGCAGATTCCAGCACCATGCTACTTGTACAGTCTGCAGAACCATGGGTCAAATATACCTCTTTTCTTTATAAATCACCCGGTGTCAAGCATTTATTTATAGCAAACCAAATAGACTAAAACAGAGAGCATCCAATAGCTGTGGGACAGAATGATCCAACATATGTGTAACTGGAGTCCAAGAAGGGGAAGAGAGAGACAGAATAACAAGGGAAAAAAGATCTGAAGAGAGAGTAGCAAAGAATTTTCCAAACATTTTGAAAGATATCACATCAGAAGTCTCACAGACCCCAAAGATAAAAAACACATACACACACAAACACATAATATTCAAACTGCTGAAAACCAAAAATAAAGAGACAATCTTTTTTTCTTGAGTTGGAGTCTCCCTCTGCTGCCCAGACTGAAGTGCAGTGGCACACTCACGGCCTCCCCAGCGTTGACCTGCTGAGCTCTGGCAATCCTTCCCCCTGAGACTTCCAAGTAGCTGGAACTGCAGGCATGCACTACCACATTCAGCTAATTTTTTGATTTATTGTAAAGATGAGGTCTCATCAGGTTGTCCAGGCTGGTCTCGAACCCGCAGGCTCAGGAAATGCACTCGCCTTGGCCACCCAAAGTGCTGGGATTACAGGGTGAGACACCGAATCCGGCCAAGAGACAATCTTAAAGGCAGTCAAAGGGAAAAAAGCCACATTATATACAGAGTAATTAAAACAAACTTTTGGCCAATCTGAGCAACTGGAGAGACCTCACCCCAACAATAAATTTAAAAAATTAGCTGGATGTGGTGGTGCACACCTGTAGTTTCAGGTCCTTGGAAGACTGTGGCAGAAGGATTGCTTGAGACCAGCAGGTTGAGGCTAGGTGCCATGAGCATGACACTGTACCCCAGCCTGGGCGACAGTGAGACTCCAACTCAAAAATAAATAAATAAATAAATAAATAAACAAACAAATAATAAATAAAACTTTTGGTCACAATGTGCAATTCAGAATATGATGCACTGATACATTGGCTGTGGAAGGGAGTTTCTGGACCTTATATTCTAATGGGTCTCCCTTGAAATGTTCTTTCCTTTTGGTGATTATTCATGGAATGTTATTATCCCCATGAAATAGAAATTAATGGCCACAGCTCTCCTGTAACATCCTGCCACACCCATGGATGTTAACTCTTCATTTAGGCCAACCATGGTGGCTCACGCCTGTAATCCCAGCACTTCAGGAGGCCAAAGCAGGAGGATTGCTTGAGCCCAGGAGTTCAAGACCAGCCTGGGCAACATAGCAAGACCTCCTCTCCACTAAAATTAATTTAAAAATTAGCTGGGCATGGTGGTATGCATCTATAGTCCCCAGCTACTTGGGAAGCCGAGGTACGAGGATTGCCTGACCCAGTAGTTGGAGGCTGTGGTAAGCCATGATCATGCCACTGCACTCCAGCCTGGGCAACAGAGTGAGACCCTGTCTCAGAACAAACAAGCAAATAACAAAAAACAAAACTCTTCCTTTAATTTATCTTGGCAGGGGTCAATAATTAGACCATTCAGCAATGGTTAATAAGACTTTCCTCAAGGGTTAGGGAAAGCTGGATGAAATCACACATCCATGATGTGGCAGACTCAGCACTGGTAGTGTGCTCAGGGAAGGCAGAGCCTCTCCTTGCTTCCCCCCCCCACCCCCAGGGTGGATCTAGGCCATTGTCTGCAAACATTTTATGTAAAGAACCAATATGGTCTTTATGCTGCTCCTGCTGCTGCTTCTTTTTCTTCTACAGTTCAGCTTGTGGGCTGGACAAAAACAGTCCATGAGATGGATTTGGCCTCTGAGCCTTACTTCACTGACCCCCTGCTCTAGGCCATTCCTTTTGGCTGGTGAACAATTTAAGAAAGCATACATGGTCCAGGTCTGACCAGTCCATCATGGTGGGAAGTCTTCTGGGGACAAGTTGAACTTGCTGATAAAGAAGCACATCGGCCAGGCGAGGTGGCTAATGCCTATAATCCCAGCACTTTGGGAGGCCAAGGTGAGGAGATTGCCTGAACCCACAGGTTCGAGTCCAGCCCAGGCAACTTGGAGAGACCTCATCTCTACAATAGCCGGGTGTGATGGCACATGCCTGTAGTTCCAGCTACTGGAAGGCTGAGACAGCAGGATCGCCTGAGCCCAGCAGGTCGAGGCCGCAGTGGCTGTGAGCATGCCACTGCACTCTAGCCTGGGTGACCAAGTGAGACTCCAACTTAAAAAAAAAAAAAAAGGCTAACATTTGTGTATGGTGTGTAGGATGCCAATGTATGACACGAGGTGACAACCATGAGAAAGCAAGCCTAGAAATAAAGGCAAAACCTTGAAGATGGTGGGGTGGAAAGGAGGAATTAGCCAGTGTCTTTGATCAGGGGTCCCAACCACTGGTCTGTGGCCTGTTATGAACCGGGTCACACAGCAGGAAGTAAGCAGCTGGCGGGTGAGCAAAGCCTCATCTGTATTTACAGCCACTCCCCATTGCTTGCATTACTGCCTAAGTTCCATCTCCTGTCAAATCAGCTGTGGCATTAGATTCTCATAGGAACTCGAACCCTATTGTGAACTGCACATGCGAGGGATCTAGGTTGCATGCTCCTTATGGGAATCTAATGCCTGATGATCTGAGGTGGAACTGAGACAATGATGCTAGTCCTGGGAAGTGGCTGCAAATATGGATTAACATTAGCATGAGGTTTTACCGCAGAGACCATAATAAGTCAATTGCTTGCAGACTTATATCAAAACCCTGTCAGTGAGTGGCAAATGAATTGATGTGCTTCGGTTGTACAGCTGCATCTGGTGGCAGGCTTGAAGTCAGAATCTGATAGTTTAGTCCATGCATGGCCCACCCGTTATATAATTTACCACTTCCATCCGCACCTCTTTTTTTGTGATGATTTGTATCATTATTTCATTATATATTGCAATGTGATAATAATAGAAATAAAGTGCACAATGAATGGTATGCATTTGAATCATCCCAAGACCATACCCCCTACCCCCTGGTCCATGGAAAAATTGTCTTCCATGAAACCGATCCCTGATGCCAAAAAGGTTGGGAACCATTGTCTTTGAGGACATCTTTTCTCTATGGAATTTTCTTGGAGAAGCCTATTTCTATGTTTGCTGTGTATTTATAAAGATCATTATGAGATATATAAGCTACTTTTTCTTAGGTTTTCTGTGACTTGCCACTGAAAGCAGCCTAATGACTATAGATAGTAAAGTATAATTACATTGCAGAGGGTTCTGTGGTTGCTTTGTGAGCTCCAGGCCCTGGGCTAAGTGTGCCAGTTCCAGAATTCTTACAGAGGAGGAACAAAGACCAGAAGTCTGATTGGACAAGAAGGTTAATGTTGTGTATTTACATAAGACTAAAGAGTCATTTTTCTATGTCAAAGAAAGGGGTGTTTTCCTGGAGATTATAAAATGCTAAAGATTACTCTAATCTTCTTCTACTGTGTCGCAGCTATACCGACCCAGTGCACGGTCTTCATAGTTACCTCTTGTGGTAGTTTGGTTCATTGTTTCCGACTCTTTTTTCTGTCTTTACTAGAATTATATATTTACACATTCTGCTATGTCCCCTTGAGTACCTCTCATTAGAATAGAAAGACTATAAATACGGAACAGATGTATGTATATATATCTTTTTGAGTCAGGGTCTCACTCTGTTGCCCAGGCTGGAGTGCAGTGACATGCTCATGGCTCACCACAGCCTTGGCCTCCTGGGCTCAGGCCATCCTTCCACCTCAGCCTTCTGAGTAGCTGGGACTACAGGCATATACCACCATACCTGGGTAATTTTTTGATTTTTTAAAATAAAGATTAGGTCTCGCTATGTTGTCTAGGCTGGTCTCGTACTCTTGGGCTCAAGCAATCCTTTCACCTCAGCCTCCCAAAGTGCTGGGATTACAGGCATGAGCCACCAAGCCAGGAGAAGAAAAATATATTTTTTCTACTTCATTGATGTTGGGCATGGTCTTATGACTTCTTTTGGTCAGTGTAATGTGGGCAGAGGTGACAGTATTCCAGTTGCTTGGGGGAAGGGTAGCTTTAAAAATGACATCATGGCTGGGCGTGATGTCATTGTCCTGGTGGGCAATGGATTGCCTGAGCCCACGGGTTCGAGACCAGTCTGGGCAACATGGTGAGACCTCGTCTCTACAATAAATCAAAAGATTAGCTGGGCGTGGTAGTGCGTGCCTGTCGTTCCAGCTACTTGGAAGGCTGAGGCGGAAGGATCACCTGAGCCCAGCAGGTTGAGGCTGCGGTGGCTGGGAGTGTGCCACTGCCCTCCGGTCTGGGTGACAGAGTGAGAGTCCAACTAAAAAAAAAAAAATGACATCATGTTTCCACTCAGTCCTGTTATGTTCCTGGGAGCTACTAGAAGAAAAGTATGCCCTAGGTAACTAATGCCCTATCAGCTTGGGCCCCAGAATTAAGATCTGTGTAACAGATGGTAACCCAGCCATGAGCCTGGGTTCCAACCTGGCCTAGGTGAACCCATCCTAGATCTATGAACCTAGCCTATTCATGGGAAAAATAAATGCTTGTGTTTATAACCCATTATGAATCTAAAGATGTTTTGTAATAAAACCTCTACCTCAGCTGGACATGGTGATTCATGCCTGTAATCCCAGCACTTTGGGAGGCCCAGGTGAGAGGATTACTTGAGCCCAGGAGTTTGAGACCAGCCAAAGCATAGTGAGACCTTGCCTCTACAAAAAAAATCAAAAAATTAGCTTGGCATGGTGGTACACGCCTGTAGTTTCAGATACTCGAGAGGCTGAGAGCAAGGATTGCTGGTTGAGGCTGCTATGAACCATGATTGTGCCACTGCACTCCAGCCTGGGCGACAGAGTGAGATCTTGACTCAAAACAAAAACAAAAACAAAAAAACTCGATCTAGTGTTCGGTCTCTCTGGGAGCAGATGTCTTCTTCCTCCTGTTGGGTGAGAATCTGAGCACACTCCTTCAAGCACATGGAACACTTTGTGTTCAGGTCTAAAAGAGCAAGGCCTAGAGAGAGGACCATCTTTTCTATCTCAGTCTGAGCCCTTCTTTTGAGATCCCATATCCTGTCTTAAAACATGTCTCATCTCTGGATGACCAACGTTACCAATATCTACTTTCTTCAAGGGAAACCCTACCCCTAACTACAGAGGTGGTTATGCCCCCAGCAGGACAAGTCCATCAGAACATTACAGAGGATCTCCCACTTTTATCATTTTGTTTTTGTTTTGAGACAGGGTTTCTGTTGCTCAGGCTGGAGGGCAGTGACTTGATGCCAGCTCACAGCAGCCTCAACCTGCTGGGCTCAGGTGATCCTTCTGCCTCAGCCTCCCAAGTAGCTGGGACTACAGGCATGTGCCACCACACTTGGATAATTTTAGTATTTTTTGTAGAAATGAGGTCTCACTATGTTGCCCAGGCTGGTCTCGAACTCCTGGGTTCAAGCAATCCTCCCAACCCAGTCTCCTAAAGTGGCGAGTCACTGCGCTTGGCCTATCGTTTTAATTAGAAAAACAACCAAACAAATACAACTATTATATAGACAAAGAAATTGTATTGCCAGAGGAAAAGTAAATGAATCCTGCCCACCATTAACAGATGATTTCAGTGGCTGATTTCATTTAGGAGAGTTTGACATTATTAATCACATTATGTAAGTGAAAAACTTGGCATATATTCAAAGTGATAGTAGTCTACATTCCCTTATTCAAGGCCCTTGGTTCCATATGTATTTTGGAATTAAGAATATGTTGAATTTTAGAGAAAAATATACACAAACTATTTTTGAAACTCTCATTTTTTTTCTTTTCAAACCAACTTTAATGGGGCATAATTTACATATATGTAAATGCATCCATTTTAAGTGTACCTAATGAGTTTAGTCCATTGTATACCCTCATGCAACTACCACCACAATCATTCTTGTCACCCCAGAAAGTTCCTTACAATCCCTTTGGGCATAATCAAACCCCACAATTAAACATATTCGTAGTTCTACACTTATATACAAGATCTGACAATTAAGTTCAAGAACTCATCTTTTAAAAAGTGCTCCATACCTCATTGCTAAATATTACTATGATTACCTTCGAAGTCCTCCCCTTGGGAAGCAATGTGCCAATGCCAGCGCCTAGTCCAACTGTCAAAGCAATATTGGAACTCTTTTTCTGGAATGGCCCTAAGAGCTGTCATATTTCCTTTGATGTCCTGAATGTCATTGAAGTGTCTTCCTTTCAATATTTTCTTTATGTTTGGGTAAAGAAAAAGTCACTGGGGGCCAGATCAGGTGAGTAGGGTGAGTGTCCCAATACAGTTATTTGTTAACTGGTTAAAAACTCCGTAACAGACAGTGCTGTGTGAGCTGGTGCATTGTCATGATGCAAGAGCTCCTTTGGGTCCTTTTTCTTTTTTGAGTAGGAGTCTCACTCTGTTGCCCAGGCTGGAGTGCAGTAGCAGGCTCACAGCCACCACAGTCTTGACCTGCTGGGCTCAGGCAATCCTTCTGCCTCAGTCTTCCAAGTAGCTGGAAACACGGGCGTGCACCACCATGCCTGGCTAATTTATTTTTTTAATTGTAGAGACAAGATCTCACCATGTTGCCCAGGCTGGTCTCGAATCCCTGGATTCAGGCAATTGCCTCTGCCTCCCAAAGTGCTGGGATTACAGGTGGGAGCCACCACACCTGGCCCCCTTCGGGACCATTTTTGCACACACCTTTCTCATGCCAGGATTTTCATTTAAGATGTTTATTTGGTCTGCTATGCCGATGGTTTTGACTCACAAGTTGACAAATTTTTGCAATGTTTTTGTCAATTCTGCTCACTCCTGGCCATCTTGACCTCTCTTCATTAGTGGCACTTTCTCTCCCCTTGGAAAAATGTTTAATCCATTTGTACACTGCAGTTTTCTTCATGGCATTATCCCCATAAACTTGGACTAACATGCCCATGATGTCACTTTCACTACTCTTGCCAGGTTAACAAGAAATTTAATGTTTGTTCGTTGCTCTAATTCAAGCTCCAATATTCTCGCGATGGCACACAAAAACATGCACAACAATAGTGAACGTCACTCAGCAAGACACTGCCACACATCCACATGAACACAGCTGTGAGGCATTGATAGACCAAAGTTATGAAATCTTCCCAAGTTGTCTGTACAGTGCTGTTAACATAAGCACATGGCAGCAAATTCGCAAACTTAATTGTTAGACCTCGTATATGAATATTGACATTAAATGGTATAAATAAAAAATATTTGCCTGGGCAACAAAGCAAGACCTTGTCTCTACAAAAAATATAAAAATTAGCCTGGTATTGTGGTACATGCCTGTAGTCCCAGCTACTCGGGAGAGTAAGGCAGGAGGATGACTTAAGCCCAGGAGTTCAAGCTGTGATTGTACCACTGCACTCCAGCCTGGGTGTCAGCGTGAGACCCTCTTTCAAAATATGTATATATGAATATTGTATGTCATATTGGACCAGATTTTTCTGCTAAATGAGGTTGCTGTAGGCTTCCAGAAAACTTTGAGTTTTCAAAACATTTTGGATTTTTAAAATGTTGATAAGAAATTGTGGACCTGTTGTAAAAGGAGTCATATGATAACAGGAAATAAAGGTGGTAATTACTCTTACATATACAAACGTTGATTGCTTACATAAGAGACATACTGGATTTATAACAAACTCATGAACAAAGGATATTCTGAATAATCTTTTGAAGATTAACATATTTTAAGAAGATTTTATTTTATTTTTTCAAATTTATTTTTGAGTCAAGGTCTCACTCTGTTGCCCAGGCTGGGGTGCAGTGGCACGATTACAGTTCACCACAACCTCAACCTTCTGGGCTCAGGCACTCCTTCCACCTCAGCCTCCTGAGTAACTGGGACAAAAGGTACACACCACCAAGCCCAGCTGATTTTTTTTATTTTTGTTTTTTGTAGAGATGAGTTCTCACTATGTTGCCCAGGCTGGTCTCAAACTCCTGAGTTCAAGCAGTTCTCCCATGTTGACCACTCAAAGTACTGGGATTACAGGCATGAGCCACCATACCCAGTCAAGAAGATTTTATTCACTAGTTTATACTTTGTAGCACTATACCTGACACATAAAAGGTACCCAGTAGTCCATACATCTTGTTTTGTTTTTTGATCATTCTACCCAACTCATAACTCCATGTTCCTTTTTATTTTTTGTATCAATATTTCTATCATAAACCTCTGTTTATTAAAAATCTCTGGCCAGACTCGGTGGTTCAGCCTGTAATCCCAGCACTTTGGGAGGCCAAAGTGAGTGGATTGCCTGAGCCCGCGGGTTTGAGACCAGCCCGGGCAACTTGGTGAGACCTCATCTCTACAATAAATCAAAATTTAGCCGGGTGTGGTAGCATATGCCTGTAGTTCCGGCTACTTGGAAGGTTGAGGCAGAAGGATCGCCAGAGCCCAGCAGTCGACGCTGGGGTGGCCATGAGCGTGCCACTGCACTCCAGCCTGGGCAACAGAGTGACTCTAACTCAAAAAAAAGAAAAAGAAAAAAAAGCTCTAAATTTTTTCTACTTGTTTATTGTCTGTCATTTCTAGAACTGTGCTGTCCAATACTGTAATCACTAGCCATATATGACTATTTAAATTTATTTAATGCAATTAAAATGAAATTTGCTATAGTCCCAGCACTTTGGGAGGCAGAGGTGAGAGGATTGCCTGAGCCCAGGAATTCAAAACCAGCCTGGGCAACTTGGCGAGACTTCTTCTCTACAATAAATTTAAAAATTCGCCAGGTGTGGTTGTGTTTGTAGTTCCAGCTAACTAAGGAGGTTGAGGCAGGAAGGATCACCTGAGCCCAGCAGGTCAAGGCTGCACACTACACTCAAGGCTGGGTGACAGAGTGAGACTCTGGCACCAAAAAAAAGAGAAAGAAAGAAAAGAAAAGAAAATAATAAGTCAGTTCCTTAGCCACACTAGCCACATTTTAGTTGCTTAACAGCCACACGTGGCTAGTGGCTATGGTAACATAGTGAAGAACAGTTCCACCATTGTAGAACATTCCATTGGCCAGAGCTGCTCTGGCTTGTTCATCATGTTATTCCTAGTACCTTGTACAGTGCTTGCAATCCAACAGGTGATCAACAAATATCCACTGAATGGCTGAGGGTGGTGGCTCATGTCTATAATTCCAGCTCTTTGGGAGGCTGAGAAGGGAGGATTGCTTGAGGCTAGGAGTTCAAGACCAGTCTGGGCAAAATTAGAGACCCCATCTCTAAAAAAAAATTTTTTTTTAATTTGCTGAATAATATTTTTGGTTCATCTGGAAAAACTATTGTGTAAATATAAAGCAAACACTTTCTTTTGAAATAGATGTTTGAATAGTAGAGGCTCTTGGGAGCTAAAATGCTTTCTTTGAAAAAGTAATCCTGACCTGTAACCCACATCTTTAAAATAAAATAGAGAGAGGGGAAGAAAAAAAGAAAAAGTAAAGGATTAGATTAGATTTTAGACTATATTGTAGTTTTGATTATTGATAGTCTCAGCCATTGAGTGCCTACTGTATGTCAGGTACT
>CAUYQG010051936.1:0-18294 GCA_963574415.1 Tarsius wallacei | reverse complement strand
TCTCTATCCTGTTCCATTGGTCTCTGTGCCTGTTCTTGTACCAATACCAGGCTGTTTTGATTACTATAGCCTTATAGTAAAGTTTGAAGTCTGGAAGTATGATACCTCCTGCTTTGTTTCTTTTGCTAAGGATTGTTTTGGTTAATCATGGTTGTTTATGTTTCCATATGAACTTCTGTATTGTTATTTCCAGGTCTGAGAAGAATGATGCTGGTAACTTAATAGGTATTGCATTAAATCTGTAGATTGCCTTTGGTAGGATGGACATCTTAACAATGTTGATTCTTCCTATGAATGAACATGGAATATTTTTCCATTTGTTCGTGTCTTCTTGGATTTCTTTGAGCAGTGTTTTGTAATTCTCATTGTAAAGGTCTTTCACTTCTCTGATTAGGAAGATGCTGAGGTATTTCATTTTTTTGGTGGCTATTGTGAATGGGATTGTGCTTTTTATTTGGGTCTCTGCCTGCTTGTTGTTGGTGTATAGGAATGCAATTATCTTTTGCACATTTATTTTGTACCCTGAGACTTTGCCAAAGTCCTTTATCAGTGCAAGCAGGTTTTTGACAGATTCTCTTGGATTTTCAAGGTATAGGATCATATCATCAGCAAAGACTTCCTCTTTTCCTATTTGGATACCCCGGACATCCTTCTCTTGTCTAATTGCCCAAGCTAGGACTTCCAACACAGTTTTGAACAAGAGGGGTGACAGTGGGCAGCCTTGTCTTGTTCCAGTTTTCAGGGGAAATGTTTCTAGTTTCTGTCCATTTAGCAATATGTTAGCTATGGGTTTGTTGTAGATGGCACTTACTATTTTGAAGTATATTCCTTCTACACCTAGGTGTTTGAGGGTTTTTATCAAGAAGCGATGCTTGATTTTATCAAAAGCTTTTTCTGCATCTAATGAGATAATCATGTGGTTTTTTGTTTTTACATCTGTTGATGTATTTAATGACATTTATGGTCTTGCGAATGTTGACCTAGCCCTGCATCCTGGGGATGAAGCCTACTTGGTCATGGTGGATGATTTTTAAGATGTGTTTTTGGATCCAATTTGCTAGAATCTTGTTGAGGAATTTTGCATCTATGTTCATAAGGGATATTGGCCTGTAGTTCTCTTTTTTTGCTGGATCTTTAACCAGTTTGGGTTTCAGTGTGATGTTAGTTTCGTAAACGGATTTGGGGAGAATTCCATCTTTCTCAATTGCCTGGAATACTTTCAGTAGGATTGGTATCAGCTCCTCCTTGTATGTTTTGTAGAACTCTGCTGGAAAGCCATCCTGTCCAGGGCTTCTTTTTGTAGGTAGTTTTCGCATGACAGAGTCAATTTCCTGGGTTGTTATTGGTCTATTTAGTGTTTCAATGTCTTCTTGTTTAAACATGGGGAGGTTGTGTGATGTCAGGAAGTCCTCCATTTCATCTAGATTATCAAGTTTGTTTCCATATAGGTGTACATAGTAATCTCTGATACTCCTTTGTATTTCTTTGGGGTCAGTTGTGATTTGATCTTTTGTATTTCTGACTGTGTTTATTTGGGCTTTTTCTTGGTCATTCTGGCTCGGGGCCCATCAGTCTTGATAATTCTTTCAAAGATCCAGCTTTTTGTTTTGTTGATGTTTTGTATAATATTTTTGTCTTCCATGTCCTGCATTTGGGTTCTTATTTTTGTGATTCGGATTCTTCTGCTAAAGTTGGGGTTTTGGTGGTCCTCTCTTTCCAGCTCCCTTAGGTGACTTGTTAGGCTGTCCACTTGTGATCTTTCCATTTTCTTGATGTGTGCTCATAGAGATATAAATTCCCCTCTTAGAACTGATTTCATGGCATTCCAGAGGTTTTGGTAAGATGTTTCTTCATTTTCGTTTGTTTCCAGGAATATTTCAATTTCTTCTCTGATTTCATTGTTGACCCATTTGTTGTTCAGCATCAAGTTTGTCCATGTCTTTGTGTGCTTTGGGAAAATGTTGTTGGTTTTGATATTTGTTTTTATTCTACTGTGGGGTCTGAGAATGTGCATGGCAAGATTTCAACCTTATGGAAATTTTTTATGCTTGATTTATGGCCAAGGATGTGATCGATCTTCGAGTATGTTCCATGTGGTGATGGATAGAATGTATATTCTGTGATTGTTGGGTGCAAATATCTGTAGGTATCTACTAAGCTCATTTGGTCGTGTCAAGTTTAGGTTCTGGATCTCCTTATTGATTTTTGCCTCGATGATCTATCTAGGGCTGTCACTGGGGTATTCAAGTCCCCTGCTATAATAGTGTTAGAGTCAATTTGTTTTTAGTTTATTTAGTAGTTGCTTTATAAATGCTGGTGCTCCTGTGTTGGGTGCATATATGTTTAGGATGGATATTTCTTGTTGATGGATTGAATCGTTTATCATTATGTAGTGGCCTTTTGCATCTTTTTGAATTTTTGATAGTTTAAAGGTTGTTTTGTCTGATATTAAGATTGCAACTCCTGCTTTCTTTTGTGATCCATTTGTCTGGAAACTCATTTTCCATCCTTTAACTTTGAGTCTGTGTGTGTCCCTTGTAGTGAGATGAGTCTCCTGGATGCAGCAAATAGTGGGGTCATGGTTTCTTATCCAGTCCTCCATTCTGTGTCTTTTCAGTGGTGCATTTAGTCCATTCACATTCAGGCTGATTATTGGAATGTGATTACTTATCCCTGTCATGAGGTTCTTATAAAGTTTTTTCTTTGTTTGTTTGTTTCTTTTTGGCTTTGGGGTTAATGTATGCATGTGTTTTCAAGTTTTTTATTGCACTGTATTCTCTGTTGATTCTGTGCTCTGCTGTTCTCTTGGGAAGTGTGTGGTCATTCATTTTTTTCCTTTCTTCTGTGCTTTATACCTTTTTAAGTGTCTCCTGTAGAGCTGGTCTGGAAGCTGCATAATCTCTTAGGGATTGGTTGTCTGGGAAGGATTTTAATTCTCCATCACTGATAAAGCTGAGCTTGGCTGGATAGGAAATTCTTGGTTGAAATTGCTTCTCTTTGAGGACTTTTGATATAGGGCTCTAGTCCCTTCTTGCTTGTAGTGTTTCTGCTGATAGCGCTACTGCTATTCTGATTGGTTTTCCCCAGTAGGTAGTCTGACTTTTCTCTCTTGCTGCCTTTAGGATTTTTTCTTTTGTGTCTACTTTGTAGGTGAATTACTATGTGTCTAGAGGTTGGTCTTCTCATTTGACGTCTTGTGGGGTTTCTCTGTATCTCTTGTGCTTGACTGGTCACATCTCTGGTGAGATGGGGAACATTTCCTTGGATTATCTCCTAGAATACTTGCTCCAAGTTATTCTCCATTTCCCTTCCTTCTTCTGAGATACAAATTAGGTGTTGGTTTGACCTCCTGATATAATTGCACATCTCTTGTAGGCTTTGTTCTTTCTCTCTGAGTCTTCTTTCTATGTTTTTTACAGATCAGGTTATTTCCATGTTCTGGTCTTCAAGTTCTGAGATTCTTTCTTCAGCTAGATTAATTCTGTTTTCCATGTTTGTCATCTTGTTATTTATTTCCTGGATGAAATTTTTTATTGCCAGAATCTCTGTTTTAAGCTCTTTCAGTGTTGCATCTTGTCTTTCTTGAGTCTTATTCACTCTTTTCAACCATTCCCTGATCCCTGTCATATTCTGGGGCCAGTCATTGGTGACTTCCATTGTTTGGGCACCAAGGTCTGATTTCTCAGGAGTTTTGTCTTTGGTAGACTTGAAATTGCCTGAGGTTTTCCTTTGACTTTTCCTCATTTGTGACAGATCTCTTGTTTTTTTCTTTAGTTCTGTTATTCAGTGTTGGTGGGAGAGGCTTTCCCTTCTGATGTTTGCTCAGTCCTCTATTCTTCCCTGAACCTCATGACAGGGATTCTTCCCAGAACCTCATGACAGGGATTCTTCCCTGTTCTATTTTGAAATAGGACAGTGGATGGGAAGCTTTCCTGTCTCTTGTAGTTTTTGAAATCCAAGTAAAGTGGGGGATGGGGTGCTAGGAGTCAGATGCTACTTGCAAATTAAAATGTTCACTTATTGTGGTATGTTTTCCCCGAGATCCACTCCCCACCACCACTCTATATGATGATGCAAAGCAGAAACCAATCCACACTACAAACCAATCTGCAATAACAACAAAGTGAAACAAAACAAACCACAACAACAGAAAAACCCCAAGAAAACTAGACACACACACACATGCCTAGTACAAAGTGAATAGAGAAGACAAAAAGACTGAAAGGGGGAGAATAAGAAAAAAGAAAGAAGAGAAAAAAAAGGGGGGATTCAGGTGGAACCCTCACACATATATTGACACACCCCTTAAATTATAAAAAATGAATATAAAAAAACCCCAGAAGAACAAAAGAGCAAAAACCAATAACAAAATCAAAAGATGAACACTCAATCATTCACATACACACATAAATGGAGAATGACAAATAAAAGCAGAAAGAAACAGAGAAAGAAAAGAGAAAAAAGTTTTAGGAGGGGATGCAGGTCAAAGCCTCACATACACATTCATGCACAAAGGAAAAATATTTTTAAAATAGATGAACAGACAATTTTTAAAGTAAAAAAATTAAAAATTAAAAAAAAAAACAGAGCAAAACAAAATCAAAGACAAAAAAAAAAAAACCCTGTCCTCTTGTGGCAGGCTCTGTAATTGTTCCTCTAGTCAGATCTCTCCTGCAGAGCCACTTCTTTCACTATCACCTCAGGGAACAAAACAGGGAAGGAGGGGCAGTACAGTTGGTGGGGCTGCAGTCCTCCCCTCCCAGTCTTGCATAGTCAGGGAGATCTCTGTTGGGGATGTACAGGATAGTCTCTTCCCCAGGTATGTACTCTCATGAGATTGCCCCATCCAGGCCTATCCTGGAATGGGCTTCTCCTATTGTGACTGATGTCCAGGCTCCATCTGGATTTGTCCCTCTCAGTCATGGCCCAGCTGTGTGGGTCTGACGTTCAGAGGATTGCTGAGGAGGAGGGGGTTTGGGTCTGCCCTGGACTCACCACTGATCTCTTTGGAGTTCTTCCTCATCCTTTTCTGGCCACACCCTTTGTCCCAAGTTGGATCAGGGTAGGGGATGGGGCACCTGGAACTCAGCACTCATCAGGTCCCTCTGAAGTTTGTGCTCTCAGGATATTTCCTCTGGACCACGATCCATCCCTGAGTATTTGATCTGCCATTTACAGAAATCAGATCTCTGGGCTCCGTCTGCAGCCCCTTCCAGTGCCTTGTTAGGTCTCTCTCCTACTTCAATGGTAAGGGAGTCCCTGGGGCAATAGTTTGTCCATGTGGCTTAGGCAACAAGTTGGAGGCTGGGGTTGGGGGGAGCTGCGTGGAGCAATGCAAATCTCTGCCTGGAAAATGGCTGCAGTTGGCAGCTACTCACCAGGCATGTATTCCTCTCTCCAGATTCCCCTGATGCTCTCTCTCCAATAATCAAATCCTGCACTCCAGCGGGTCTGGTATGTCAGGTGATGGTGTGCGCCGGGTGCCAGGTTCTGGGAAACAGTTGGATTCAGCAGGCTTTTCTCAGGTGCATTCCTGCAGGCAACAGATGTTTCTGCTGCAATCTTGGGAGCTGCGCTCTAATTTCAGGGCAGTGGGGGCTTGCAGTCACCCTTAGAGGGGGCACCTGGGTGCATGCAGCCGAGTATCCCCTCAGACAGACTTTCACACTCTCACCAACACCCTCCTACTCACATGGAGAGTCTTTATTGTCACTTGCCTCCATGGAGATTTTTACAGCCCGACCTGTCAGCCGCCATCTTAAACTCTGCCCTTTCCTTTTCTTGAGTGTAGGTGGGTTGTGGGATAGAAGGAACTGAAAAAGTCTTAGTTAGCAGAATAGTTAGAAGCTCAACTGGAAGTTCTGTGGCCTCACTAGTCACCTGGTCTGCCAGGTGGTTTCTGATTGCCTCTGGAGTGTATGACTTTTGGTGTCCCCTGCAATGCATTATGGTTACCTCTTTGGGGAGTCATGTAGCCGTTGAAAGGGCTAAAATCTTCTTTTTGTTTTAGATAGTCTTACCCGTAGCTGTCAGAAGTCCCCGTTCCTTGTAAATCATAGCATGGACATGGAGAGTAGCAAAGGCATATCAGCTGTCAGTAAAGATGTTTATCCTTTTCCTGGCTCCCCAGTGTAGGGCCTGAGTTGGAGCAATTAACTCAGCCTTTTGAACTGATGTGCCGTTGGGCAAAGCTGTGACCAAATTACATCATGAGCCATGGTTACCGCAGCACCAGCCTTGTGGACTCCTCCTATTATCAGGCTTTTGCCATCTGTGAACAGGATAGCATCAGCCTGACTTAAGGGGGTGTCTCGAAGATCAGGACAGCTGGCCTGAGAGATGTCCATCATGTCTTCACAGTCATGCACTAGCATTTCTGGATTATCATCAGGGAGCCAGGTAGCTGGATTAAGGCATTGTGTAGGAGAGAAAGTTAGTCTGGGTTGGTCAAGTAGGAGACTTTGGTAATGAGTGATGTGGGTATTTGACATTCAGTGGTCAGAGGCTCCCCTGAGTAGAGTCTTGATGGCATGAGGAAAAGTCAAAGCCAGATTCTGGCCAAAAGTTATTTTATCAGCTTCCTTGACTAGTATGGCCATAGTGGTGATGGCCTGGAGGCAAGAGGGCCAGCCAGAGGTCACTGAGTCCAGTCTTTTTGACAAATAGGCCACTGGCCACCTCCATGGCCCTAGAGTCTGGGTAAGGACCCCCTTTGCGGTTTCCCATTTTTCATGAATGAACAGGTGGAAAGGATTAGTAACATATGGGAGGGGTAAGGCCAGGGCCTGGGTAAGAGCCATCTTTAACTGCTGGAACACTTGTTCCTCAGTAGTAGTCCATTCTAGGGGCTGGTTCCCTGCAGTAGCATGTATAGAGGCTTGGCAATCTCAGTAAATCCCAGGATCCACAATCGGCAACATCCTGTCACCCCCAGAAATTCCCGTACTTGCTTCTTCATCATTGGCATGGGAATTCAGAGGATGGCTTCCTTTTGGGCTGAAGTTAGGGCTCGTTTACCCTTTTTCAGCTGGTATCCCAGGTAAGAAACTTCAGTCGAGCAAAGTTGTGTCTTTTTGGCTGAGACCCGGTAGCCCAGATCCTGAAGAAACTGTAAGAGAGCCTTAGTGCCTTTTAAACATGTATGCAAATCTGCAGCCATGAGTAAAAGATCATCTATATACTCGAATAAAGTACATTAAGGGTGCAAGGCATGGAACCCTGACAAATACTGTTGTAAAGCTTCCCTGAAAAGAGTCAGGGAGTTCTTGTATCCTTGTGGCAATGGAGTCCAAGTTAGCTGACTAATATCTCCCAAGTCTGGATCTTTCCATTCAAAGGCAAAAATGGGTTGACTGACTGGAGACAGGGGAATGGAAATGAAACCATTTTTTAAGTCCAGTAGAGTGTATACCTGATGTTGAGGAGGAAGTAGGCTGAGCAATGTGTACGGGTTCAGAACAGTAGGATGGATTGTTTCAACCCACTTATTGACCTCCCTTAAATCCTGGACAGGCCGGTAATCAGATGTTCCTGGCTTTTTAACTGGCAGGAACGGAGTGTTCCAGGCAGACTGACAGGGCGTCAGAATACCAGGAGCTAAAAGTCTTTGAATGTGGGGAGTAATTCCTTTCTGAGCCTGCAAACGCATAGGGTGTTGGTGTATATGAACAGGAGTGGCAGCTGCTAACAGACTTACCAAACAGGAGGGTGATGCTTTGCCAATCCAGGCAGGTTGGCCTCTGACCATACTGAAGGAAATTCCCACTGTAAATGTAGAAGCAGATTTGATGGGTTATCCCCAAGAGGGGAATCCGAAGAAGCTAGAAGATATTCCTTGGAGAGTGGAACAGTCAATAGCATTTGATAGGCAGTGTCAGTGGGAACATACATTTTAGTCTCATCAGGTGAAAACACAATAGTGACCCTCAGTTTCTGAAGCATATCTTGGCCCATAAGGGGAAATGGGCAGTCAGGGGCAATCAGAAATGAGTGTGTGACTCATTTTTGGCCTAAGTCAATCATCCGGTCAGAGGTGAACTTGCAATTGGTGACTGTGCCCATTGCTCCATGAACAAAAATCTGTTTATCAGACATAGGCCCTAATGGTGACTTTAGGATTGACACTTCTGCCCCAGTGTCCACCAAGAGTTGGATGGGGTGGCTCCCTATAGTGGTGGTTACCATGGGCTCTTGGGGGCCTAAGGAAAAAGAGCCCTGGCCTCCTCAGTCCGATTCATTTTCAGCTTCCCCAGTGGAGGGCAGGACCATTATTGACCTAGGCTTTTCTGTCTTTGGGCAATGAGGGCAGTCCTTTACCCAGTGACCTAGCTCCTTACAATAGGCACATTGATTTTGGGACAGCTGGATGTGTCCAGTCTCCTTTTGTCCCTTTCTGGTTTCTCCTTTCTGCTTATGGGCTGGCTTTGAGATGGGCTGAGAGGCCTGAATAGTGGAAACAAATATTTTTGTTTGCCATTTTGCTGCTCTATCTAGTTTCTGATCTGCCTGTTTCTGTTTCTCAGTGTCACAGTTGTTGAAAACTTTTTGTGTTACTTTAAGTAGCTGAGAAATATTCATTCCTGCAAAACCCTCAAGCTTTTACAATTTTTTTGGATGTCTGGAGCTGCCTGTGCCACAAAAACCTAGAGCCTGAGAATTCTCAGGAGCCGAGGGATCAAAGGAGTGTAAGTATGGAATGCCTCTTGGAGGCACTTGAGAAACATCCCTGGAGAATGCTCAGGACCCTGAATGATCTCGGTAGTCTTAGAAAGATTGATAGGTTTTCGGGCTGCTTTCCTCAAGCCAGCTAATAGAGTCCAGTGATAAGTTTCTAAATCCCGGGACCCTGCCAAAGTGTTGGGGTCCCAGTCAGGATGGGATGCAGGAAAAACCTGTTTTAGCTTTTCTTGTTGTTCCTCCTTCATACCAGCAGCTGAAGCCAGGAAAGATCTCCTAGCTTCAGTCCTGATTTGTTCTCATTCCTCAGAAGTAAAAAAAAGTCAGGAGGAGTTGTTGACAATTGTCCCAGGTGGGGTGATGAGTCCGCACAACTGATTCCATTAAAGAGATCACAGTCTGTGGCTTATCCAAGAACATAGGATTTTGGTGTTTCCAGTTAATAAATCTGAGGTGGAGAAAGGAGTATAAACCAAGAAAGGCCATTCGACTTGAACTGATAGAACCTCCCAGAGAGGTAAGAGCAGCGCTCGATTGGTCCAAGACCAGAGTCAGATAGCCAAAGGCGGGGACCCAGGCAAAGAGGAAGAGGAAGAGGAGGTGGCAGGAGGTATGCTCCGGTCCCTGGCAGCCTTTTCAGGGGCAGCCTTGATGGCTGCTACAGCTAGGAAAGAGGATACGACGGTTAGAGAGGACTGAGGACAATATGGCAGCAGGTTATAGTTGAGGGTGATCAACTCCTCAAGAGGATTCTTCATTGATGGAGGCAAGATGGGGTATACCCCTTCTGATGGGGGAGCTGAGGCAATCAGGGGATGAGGAGCTGCCTTCTTAGACAGCAGGGGTTTTGGCTTTGATGGTTGTGGAGGACTTCCATCATTGGGCCCCTTTAAGGGCTTTGAAACCAAGATTCTCTGCACCTCCAAAGCACTGATGGCCTTATACCCTCTTCCAAAACACAAGTTCTAAGCCAAGGTGGGGGATTTTTGACCAGAGACAACCATTAGTCAATATAGGAGAACTGATCTGGGTATGTGGGTCCCCCCATGAAAGCAAAAATTCTCCAAACAGCTCAGGTAACATGTACATCTAATAACCCAGCAGAGGGCCATCCAACACCAAACAAAGGCCAATTAATTTAGCGGAGAGTTCAGAGCCTGCCTTTTGAAAGATGGAATCTGTAGTCCCCCACAAATCCAACAGAGAAATTTTTAAACATACATTCCAGGGGACTGGAGGACTTGGAAGACTTGGAAGTCTTCTGTCCCACGTTGTCAACACCAGTAAATCACAAGAGACACTTAATAAGACTGAAACTTGTTACAATAAGGAGGTATGTAATAGCCAACAAAATCCTGCCTGTGGATGACTATTCCACAGGCGCAGCAAAGGCAAGTTCTGTGGCAAAGAGGATGGCAATCAAGCTAAGAAAGGAAAGGGACCAAGGGTGACAAATGTCCAGATACCACTGCATATGCACATAGAAATCAAGAAGATATTCAAACAGAAATATTAAACCAACACTCTGTTCTACCACAAACAGAGCCTAAGGAGCAACCTTGTCAGGCTCCGTCCTCCCCAACAGAATTATGGCCATAAACAGAGAAAACAAAGGAAACAGACTCTTACCTCTCTGGAGAGTACAGACAGACTCAGGTTCTTTCGAAGCAGGAGGAAATCAGCAGTCTTTCCAGCTCCCTTCAAGCCACTTGAGTGGTTATGGGGCCCTGACAAATCTCAGGGGGTGCCTCCCCTATAATGCCGCACTGGGCTGTGGGGAGCCAGAGTGCGGCCACTTACCGCAGTTGGCAAAACTTTATATATCTCGCTGGAGCCTTCAAATGTGGTGACTGGAGTGCAAGAAATAAAATGCCAACATGTAGAAGATTAGATCCTGAGTCCTTTAATCAGCTGGCAACCAAGAGGTGGCTGAAGCCACTAAAATATCTCAGCCCCAAGCAAAGCAAGCATGGGGTTTATATATGTAATGCAGCTTTAAAAAATGCAGTTTCTGTAACTATGGTAATTAAAAGTTACTTATCAGGAAGGAACAGAAAACAGAGAAGGGGGTACTGTAACTAATTTGGCGGTTTTGCTGTTTATTTAGTTGGCTGTTGGCCAGGTACTTTTTTGCAAAATTAATATTTTTGAAACAGGATGTGAGTGGGGTTGGGGATTTCAAAAAAGAAGCTACCATTTACAGTTCAGGGTCCAAGAACAGTTGTGGTTACATGCGGGGATGGGGAGGGAGAGCTTTGTCTTGGTTCTGCATCTGGGCAGCAGGAATGCAACTAAAATGGAAACTTTTAACAAGATAGCATTACTTATGTCAAACAAGCTTTCACAGGTTGTTAAGGTTATACAGACATATAGGTTTTACAGACATTTCAGTAGCAGCTTACTAAGACCGCCTGGGCAACTTGGTGAGACCTCATCTCTACAATAAATCAAAAAAATCAGCTGGGTGTGGTAGCGCCTGCCTGTAGTTCCAGCTACTTGGGAGGCTGAGGTGGAAGGATCGCCGGAGCCCAGCAGGTCGAGGCTGCGGTGGCCGGGAGCGGCCACTGCACTCCAGTCTGGGTGACAGTGAGACTCCAACTCAAAATAAAAAAAGAAAAGATGGACTGGCAATCGAAATAACATATACATTAGCTGACTTTCAATTTCATTCCAGCTTATTATTGTTGCAGTATATTTGTTGTTCTTATTTATACTGAGGTGTCTTCAAACTTAGAGAAGTCTTGCCAAACCACCCCGCTTCACACACAATAATTCTTGTACGTAGGTCACACAGATTCACTGATGGTAACTTTTTGCAACATTTGCTAGCTCATTTTTCTCTCTCACATATACAAAGTGGGACCCAGAAAAAAAACTGGAATTACTTTTTGGAGAGTGGGACCCTTGTAGTATAGTCTTCCCTGCTAATTAGCTGTTCTGGGAACCCATTGGGATCAGTGTACAAGCTAGCATTGTAGTGAGAGGCTGTGTTCAGCTTCAGTGAATTTTTTTTGGAGATCCTTTCAATGCATTTGCCCATTTCATGATGGGTGATTTTCACAAATGTGTAAACCATGCTGTGTGTTCAGCAGTGTTTGACCAAAAATGGCATGACTCCCATGCTCCACCCTTCCTATTCACCTGATCTCACCCCAAATGACTTTGTTTTGTTTCTCTGGATGAAAGAAGTCCCCAAAGGGAATTGTTTTGCCAATGTGGAAGAGGTGGAACAAAAAAATGGCAGAAACACTAAAGGCTTCAAAATGGATTAGTTGAAAAAACTGTTTTGAGCAGTGGAAAAGGCATATTGACAGTTGTATTGCATCAAACAGACAGCATTTTGAAGGTGACTGAAGTTTTAATGTGAAAGAATAAATGCACAATTTAAAAAATAAATTCCATTTTTGGAGTCCCCCTCATAATATAACTTTTTTTCCTATCTTTTCCCCTGTTTGAGAATGAGTTGCAGACATCATTCTCTTTATCCCTCAAAATGTCAGTGTATGTTTTCTAAGAACAAGGATAGAGCCTATGTAAACTCAGTAAAATGATAGAGAATCTAACAATATTATTATTTAAATCCATGATGCATATTCAAATGTGGTCAGTTGTTCCAATAATATAATTAGAGCATGTGCTTTTGTATGTGGTCCAGGATTCCCATTATCCTTAGTTTTCATGCTCCTTTAATCAGGAACATGTGCCCAGTTTTTCTTTGTTTTTCTTAACAGTGACAAATGTGCATAAGTGCCTTGGATATATATAGATAGATAGCCTGTATATGTTTTTCTTTTCTGAGTGCTGGCAATGTACAGGAGGAGTGGGTCAGCTCTCACTGCTTGCTGTGTGACTGGAATGGTGAGGGCCTTGGGAAGCTCACCTTGTTCCACAGTGGTCAGCAGATTTCCCACTGTGTTGCATCATTCAATCTCCAGACAAGGAGATGGTGCCTAAGGGTAAGAGATGGCTAATGCTGAGGTGGATGGGTATTTACTGAGAGAAACTCTCTGCTCTCTCAGACAATAAGCTGATCACTTCCTGATTTCCAGGGTGTTCTGGCATCCTCCCTATGGGTCTTCCAGTACCAGAAATCAAATTTGACAGTCTTTAGTCTTGGACTTCCAGAATCCAGAACTTGCTCTTCTCAAAGCTGGCCTAGACTTTCCACTGTCACAGACTGTGGTGGCCTCTGGAGACAGTGGCATTACTAGATCCAGCTCATTCTGGCCTGGGTGATGAAACACCACTTCTGCCTTTATCCTGAAGTGTGTTCTGACCCCTGGACACCCAGAGACTCTGGGATTTCCTCTCTGTCAGAACCCAAAGTGCAGAAGTAGGAAGCTCTAGGGACCATTTTATCTTTGCTGTAAAATCTGGTTTGCCAGCAGCTGTCATCACCTCCAGCAGTGGCTACAACTGAAGCCCTACACCAAAGAGCTCATTGTCATGTCAGATGACTACTTGTGGATTGAAGGGGTACCTTTCCCTACTATGGGTTTCAAGGTTGAAGTCGTGAGAAAAAGTACATGATGAGCTTGTGATAAAGGATGAGGATGTAATAATAGTGACTTACCCCAAATCAGGTAGGGAGATAGCATCATGAACTGGGAAAGGCTGTGGTTGTGTTCCTCATTCAATCAGTCAATTACTGACATGCATTCTACATGCTAGGCAATGTACCATGCTTTTGAGGGAATGGAGAATGGCCTAATACCATTTACATTCAGAGAAAAGGACTGAGTCAGGAAATTCCACAGTAGGGTGAGTGTTCAGAGGGAATAATCTAAGGTATTAGGAGAACCCATAGCAATGAATCCTAAGGCAAATTCAAGTGTTTTAAAAGGGAGGAAATTCTGACATGTGCTACAATATGGGTGAGCCTTGGAGACATTAGGCTAAATGAAATAAGCCAGTCAAACAAATACAAATACTACATGATTCTCCTTAAATATGGTATCTAGAAGATTCCAAGTTCTTAGAAATAATAGGTGCCATGGTGGTTGTCAGGGGCTAGAGAGAGGTAAATGGGGAGTTGTTTAATGGGATAGAGTTCCAATTTGTCTTTGTTTCTCTGTTTATTCGTTAGTTGGTACACCTGTCTGTTTTCCCTCTTCTTCTCTCTCTCCACCTTCCTTTCATCTTCCTCCTTTCATCTTCCTTCTTCCTTTTTTCATTCTTTTCTTTATCTTATTTTTTTTCCAGGGGGCAAACAGATACCACAAATGCATGGACAGATTGTAAGGTGGTGGGACGTGGGTTCCAGGGGGCCCACACACCTTTCAGCAGACACCAGGATCTGCAGATAGTTTCCGAATTGCAGCTCCTCCTTAATTAAATATCAAAACTGCAAAAAAGCACAGGCCTCCCACCCCCAGTCCAGCTTCAAAATTGAACAAAGCCAGAGGATCTACATAAGGAAGAATAGGAGATTGAGCAAACAGAAATAAAAGCTATCTCCCCATCACTGAGCAACAGAATTAAAGAAGAGGTAAAAAGGGGGGGGGGAATGAAAACCTACATGAATGAAGAAAAATCAAAGGAAGAATATGAGACACAGACACCTGGGAGGACAGCCACTGAGAATACAGACTTCAGAACTCAAACAATGAAGAACCCCCAGCATGACTAGTTTCAAATCACAAACCCAGCTATCAAGATATTAATAGAAAGAATAAATAGAAATGAGGAAAGACAAGAAGAAAGAATGAAGGAGTTGATTATTGAGATAACAGCAATAAAAAATACAGTGAATGAGATAAATAACAAACTGATAAGCATGGAAAGCAGCATTAACCAAGCATAAGAAATAATCTAAGAGCTTGAGGACCAAAATATGGAACTAACCCAAACTTTCAGAAACATAGAAAAGAAGCTTAAAAAGATAGAACAAAACCTCTGAGAGATGAGCAGTTATATCAAGAGGCCAAACCTAAGATTAATTGGAATCCCTAAAGTAGAGAGGTCACCCTGGAACAAACATTTCATGAAATTATTCAGGAAAACTTCCCTCATCTCATCAGTGACATGACCATTCAAACACAAGAGATTCAGAGAACCCCTGCAAGACAACAAATGAGAAGACCCACTCCTAGACACATAGTATTTTACCTACACAAAGTAAATATAAAAGAAAAAATCCTAAAGGCAGAAAGAGAGAAAGGTCAGACTATCTACCGGGGAAGACCAATTAGAATAGCAGCAGACTTATATACAGAAACACTCCAGGCTAGGAGAGATTGGAGCACAATCTTCAAAGTTCTCACAGATAAACAATTTCAGCCAAGAATTACCTACCTGGCTAAGCTAAGCTTCATCAGTGAGGGAGAATCAACAACAACAAACTCTATAAGAGCCTATGACAGGGATAAACTCTCACATCTCAATAATTTGCCTGAATGTGAATGGACTGAATGTACCACTGAAATGACATAGAATGGCAAATTGGATAAAATATCATGATGCAACCGTGTATTGTCTCAAAGAGACTCATCTCACCAAAAAGGATGCTCACAGACTCAAAGTAAGAGAATGGGAAACAAAATTTCAGGCGAACAGAACACAAAAGAAAACAGGAGTTGTAATCTTAATATCAGACAAAATACTCTTTAAGCTATCAAAAATTAAAAAAGACATGGAAGGTAACTACATAATGATAAAAGGTTCAATTCATCAACAAGAAATATCCATCCTAAACATATATGCACCCAACATAGGAAGACCAACTTTCATAAAGCAGCTTCTAGGTAAACATAAAAAAGATATTGACTTTATCACTATCATAACTGGGAACTTAAATACCCCACTCACAACCCTAGACAGATCATCAAGACAAAAAATCAACAAGGAGATCTGGAACCTCAATGTGATGCTTAACCAAATGGACTTAATTGATCCCTATAGAACACGCCACCCAACAACCATGGAATATATTCATCACCACATGGAATGTACTCTAAGATTGACAACATCATTGGTCATACATGAAGCATTAATAAATTCTATAAGATTGAAATACTGCCATGCACCTTCTCAGACCACAGTGGAATAAAAATAAATATCAACACCAACAAAGTTCCCCCAAAACCCACAAAGACATGGACACTAAACAGCATGATGCTGAACAACCCCTGGGATAACATGGAAATCAAAACAGAGATTAAAAGATTCCTGAAAACAAATGAAAATGAAGAAACATCTTACCAAAACCTCTGGGATGCCATGAAACCAGTACTAAAAAGGGAATTCATATCTCTACAAACACATATGAAGAAAATGGAAAGATCACAACTTATCGGCCTAACAAGTCACCTAAGGAAACTGAAAAAGCAAGACCACCAAAACCCTAACTTCAGCAGAAGAACCCATATCACCAAAATAAAATCCCAAATTTGGGACATAGAAGAAATATAATTCAAAATAAAAAAGTCAATGAAACCAAAAGCTGGTTCCTTGAAAGGATAAACAAGATTGATGGACCCTTAGCTAGACTGACAAAGAAAAAGAGAGAAAAAGCCCAAATAAACTCAATCAGAAATGCAAAGGATGAAGTCACAATGGACACGGAAGAAATACAAAAGATTATCAGAGATTACTATGTACACCTTTATGGATACACACTTGAAAATCTAAATGAAATGGAGGACTTTCTGACATCACACAACCTCCCTAGATTGAAACAAGAAGAAATCGAGAACCTAAATAGACCAATAACTACCCAGAAAATCGACCATGTCATAAGAAAACTACCTACAATTAAAAAAAAAAAAAAAAAAAAAAAAAAAGCCCTGGGCCAGATGACTTTTCCAGCAGAATTCTACAAAACATACCAGGAGAAGCTGATACCAAAAAGTATCCCAGGCAATTGAGAAATGTGGAACTCTCCCCAAATCATTTTATGAAGCTAACATCACACTGATACCCGCACTGGGTAAAGATCCAACAAAGAAAAAGAACTACAGGCCAATATCCTTGATGAACATAGACGCTAAAATTCTCAACAAAATTCTAGCAAACTGGATCCAACAATAGCACATCTTAGAATCATCCACCATGACCAAGTAGGCTTCATTCCTGGGATGTAGGGCTGCTTCAACATATGCAAGACCATAAATATAATTAAATACCTCAACAGATGTAAAAACAAAAAAACACATAATTATATGATTACATGCTAAAAAAGCTTTTGATAAAATCCAGCACCCTTTCTTGATAAAAACTCTTGAACATAGATGGAACATACCTCAAAATAGTAAGTGCCATCTACGAGAATCCCACAGCCAACATTACTGCTAAACAGACAGAAATTGGAATCATTTCCGCTGAAAACCAGAACAAGACAAGGATGCCCATTCTCATCCCTCCTGTTTTGATTTTCTGACTGGTATAAGGTGGTATTTCATTGAGGTTTTAATTTTCACTTCCCTCATCATTAGTGGTATTCAGCATTTTTTTCATGTTTGTTGGCCATTTGAATATCTTTTTTTCTTGAGAGATGTCTATTCATGTCATTTACCCAGTTTTTAATGGGTTTATTTTGTTTTTCTGATTTGAGTTCCTTTTAGATTCTGGTTATTAGTCCTTTGTTGGGTGTATAGTTTGTGAATGCTTTCTCCCATTCTGTTGTTTGTCTACTTATTACATGATTTCTTTTGTTGTACAGAAACTTTAGTTTAATTAAGTCCCACTTTTTTTGTTTTGTTGCATTTAGTTTTGGGGGTCTTAGCTATGAATTCTCTGCCTAGGCTAATGTCCAGAAGAGTCTTCCCTAGGGTTTCTCCTAGGGCCTTTATGGTTTTAGTTCTTACATTTAATTCTTTTATTATCTAGAGTTAATTTTTGTATATAGTGCAATATAGGGATCCAGTTTTATTCCTCTGAATGTGACTATCCAGATTTCCCTGCACCATTTATTGAATAGGATGTCCTTTCTTCAGTATATGCTTTTGTCTGCTTTATCAAAGATCAGTTTGTTGCAGGTATTTGGGTTTATTTCTGAATACTCTATTCTGTTCCATTGAACTGTGCCTACTTTTTAACCAGTGCCATGCTGATTTGATTACTGTAGATAGCCTGGTAGTATAATTTGAAGACAGGTAATGTGATGCCTCCAGCTTTGATCTTTTTGCTGAGAATTGCTTTGGCTTTTGTATAGTTCCATATGAATTTTAGGATTTTTTTCTAATTCTGTGAAAAATAATGTTTTCCTGTAAAAGTATCCACCTTATCTACTTGTATAACTTGTTTGCACAGAGGTCTGAAAAGTGGTTTTTTATGATTTTCTAAATTCTTTTATTTCAGTGGTTATTCTCCATTAGTCATTTCTTATCTTCTTTTTTTTTAATTGTGATATTGAGGGGTACATTTAAGGGTTAGGTACACAAATATGTCTCGTTCAGGCACCCTTGTTTGTAAGAAGTGTCCCCCCATCCCCAGATAGGTATTTACTGCCATTAATCGCTTCCCCTATCCCTCCCACCTCCCCATTGTTTCCCACCACTGTCAGTCATTTTCTTGTGGTAATACGTTGGGTGATCAAGGTCTACTATATGAGTGAGAACATGTGATACTCAGTTTTTTGTTTCTGTGAGAGGTCACTCAGTATTATAGACTCTAGTTCCA
>CAUYQG010051934.1:0-19985 GCA_963574415.1 Tarsius wallacei | reverse complement strand
TTGTGGCCGGGCTCGGTGGTTCAGCCTGTAATCCCGCGCCTTTGGGAGGCTGAGGTGAGTGGATTGCCTGAGCCCGCGGGTTCGAGACCCGCCTGGGCAAGTGAGACCTCATCTCTACAATAAATCAAAAAAATCAGCCGGGCGTGGTAGTGTGAGCCTGTAGTTCCGGCTATTTGGAAGGCTGAGGCGGAAGGATCGCCGGAGCCCAGCAGGTCGAGGCTGCGGTGGCCAGGAGCGGCCGCTGCACTCCAGTCTGGGTGACAGAGTGAGACTCCAACTCAAAAAAAATAAAAAATAAAAATAAAAAAATAAAATAAAATCATTATTGTGGGCAACCCTTTCGGGTTCCCTCCCACTGTGGGAGCTTTTCTGTCCTCTCAATAAATCCTGCTTAAAAATAAAATATAACAAAATCATTATTGTTCTCAAGATTTATGACTAAGTGAAAATACCTTCAAAAGTGACCAATACAAATGACTTTGAGGTGCAAAAAGGCAACCAAAGTGAGTCCTTCCCTTTTCTTGTAATATGATGATAATTGCTCAGGGTCCACTTATGAGTGAGAACATATGGTACTCAGTTATTTGTTTCTGTGATAGATCATTGAGTATTACAGACTCTAAATTCATCCAAGTTGCTGCGAAGTTCATAATTTTATCCTCTATGGCAGTGTAATATTACATCATGTATATGTGACATGTTTTAAAATCCAGTCTACAGTAGTGGGAAACTGCCAGGGGAGGGAGCAGGGGAGCACACTCTGTCAATAAGGGTACCTGATCTAAAACCAGGTGATGTGGGAACCAAAGTGAGGCCCAAACTTTACCTGTACAATGACCATTTGTATGCCTAACCCTGAATTGTACCCCACATCTTTAAAATAAAAGAAATTTTAAAATGAGTCCTTGTCTGAGGGGTACAGCCATTATCCAGTTCCAACCTATCACTGCCATTAGATAGTATTGTCATACATTTTAATTTTCTAAGAGCCATAAGTTGGACTTTTAGGTGAGTTCACTTACATTTTTAATGTGGGCAATTAGTTTTAAATTGTTTGGGTTTTGGTAGTTTACTTTTTGTTTTAACACCATGTAAACCAGACAAAGTCCAACAGTCACTTTGCAAATTTTAGTCTGAGTCCTATAAAAGTCGTAGCCAACAAAAAAGAAAATTACAGGTCAATATCCTTGATGAACTTAGATGCAAAAATCCTCAACACAGTTCCAGCAAAGCCAATTCAACAATATATTTAAAAGATCATGCATCATGATGAAGTGAAATTTATCTGTGATATGCAAGAATGGCTCATGATTTATTTAAATATTTTACATTGCCTTATTAGGTATAGATTTTAATATACCCATTTTACAGATAAGAAAACTAATGCTTAGAGAGGTTAAGAAATTTTACTAGCTGGGTTCGGTGGCTCAGCCTATAATCCCGCACCTTGGGAGGCTGAGGTGAGTGGATTGCCTGAGCCTGCAGGTTCAAGACCCGCCTGGGCAACTTGGCGAGACCTCATCTCTACAATAAATCAAAAAAATTAGCCGGGTGTGGTAGCACGCGCCTGTAGTTCCAGCTACTTGGAAGGCTGAGGCGGAAGGATTGCCGGAGGCCAGCAGGTCGAGGCTGTGGTGGCCGGGAGTGGCCACTGCATTCCAGTCTGGGTGACAGAGTGAGACTCCAACTCAAAAAAAAAAAAAAGTGATAGTAGTATGTAACTATGGATAGGAAAGTAGGAAGGCCCATCCCTGAGAGCCAGGGAAAAAAGAAGATGACCCAGGCACGTGGCCTGAGACGTGTTCAGAACATAAGAAACTCCATTGCAAGTGGACTGTGAACCCCCACCCAGATGAACCCTAACAGCAAAGACTACCATGAAGCAGAAATCATCCTCGCTTGGCCAAAGCAACGTGCCTGGACCATTACTGCCAAACAACTAAATGAACAGAGTCTCTGAAAATTGGGTCATGGATGCTAGCTAGCCTGAAATGTGCAGGGTAGCTGTAAGTACCATCGAGATAAACGGGGCTACCTGTGCTGCTGGGGGTCTCCAATCCCCAGGTACCATGTGACTGACTCTGCCCTCCTGGGAGGCAACCCAACAATACAGTTGAGGGGCAGGAGTTAGACTACATGTGATTGTATCCTGACCACGCATTAATACAAAGTGGGTGGCCTAAGCCTAGCAACTTCACTTCTCTGTGCCTCAGTGTCATCTGTAAATGGAGTTACCTTTTTTTTTTTTGAGTTGGAGTCTCACACACCCAGGCTGGAGTACAGTGACATGCTCACGACCATCCCAGCATCGACCCGCTGGGCTCAGGCAATCCATTCACCTCAGCCTTCCAAGTAGCTGGAACTACAGGTGCATGCTACCACACCCAGCTAATTTTTTTTTTCTGGGAAAACTGGCTGACCACATGCAGAAGATTAAAACAATATTTTTTTTATTTATTGTAGAGAAGAGGTCTTGCCAAGTCACTCAGGCTGGTCTTGAACCCACAGGCTCAGGCAGTCCACTCATCTCAGTCTCCCAGAGTGCCGGGATTACCACAAAGTGCTGAGCCTCTGTGCCCAGACTGGAATTACTTATATAACAACCTCATAGTGGTAGTTTTAGTTTTATGTTGCTTTTTGTTTTTTTCTTTTCCTTTTCTTTCCTTTTTTTTTTTTTTTTTTTTTTGAGTAAGAGTCTCACTCTGTCACTGGAGGGCAATAGCACACCCATGGCCACAGCAGCCTCGGCCCGCTGGGCTCAGATGGTCCTTCCACCTCAGCCTTCCAAGTAGCTGGAACAACAGGCACATGCCATCACGCCTGGCTAAGTTTTTTATGTATTGTAGAGATGAGGTCTCGCCAAGTTGCCCAAGACTGTCTCAAACCCCTAGACTCAGGCAATCCTCTTGCCTCTACCTCCCAAAGTACTGGGATTACAGGCATGAAACACTGCACTCAGTCGTTTTTTGTTTTTTTCAAGATTCATTAGGATCTACAGCTCAGTAACTGGTGTAGAGTATGGTCAAACACATTAACTGTATTTATTTGGCCATACCCTTCCATTGGACAGACTTACCCCAGCTGATCTTATTTCAATGTCACTAGCTTTTTGGTTTGTTATGGTTTATAAAAGCGTAATACATAAATATTCTATTTTCAGGCTGACAGGAACATTTTCAGGCTTTAAACAAAAAATAAGTGAAACCCTGTTTTCAGATCAACTGCTATCAGAAACTGGATTTATAAAACCCATGACAACCTCCTTCAGCTGAGGCTGTGGCAGGGAGGAGCCTCACCCGTCTTCCTGAGCTAGCACCTAGACCACTTGGGGAGTCCTGGGCTCCTGGAACAAGTATGAACACGCCTCACTTTCCAACACTGCCCCTAGCACATCCTCTTAATTTCCAGTCTGAGTTCATCACAGGGAGGTGACTTGTTCAGATCTTTCCAACTAACAGTGACAGAGCAGGCACCTGAATCCGGACACTGTTCTCTGATGGCTTCCTTCACTTTCCTCACTGGTAGACAACCTACAGTTTTTGTTTTGCTAACTAGAGTACCATTTTATGTTTTTACTTAATTACCTGGTTACTATAATTCCTTACAGTGATTCCATCTCCTCCTCTTCCTCCTCCTCCTTCCTCTTCCTTTTCCTTTCCTTCTCCACCTTTTCCTTCTCTTTCTTCTTCTGAGTTAGAATCTCACTCTTTCGCCTAGGTTGGAGTTCAGTGGCATGATCACAGCTCACTGCAGCCTCAACCTCCTGGGCTCAGGTGATCCTTCTGCCTCAGCCTCCTGAGAGACTGGGATTATAGGCATGTGCCGTAATGCCTGGTTAATTTTTAAATTTTTTGTGGAGATGAGGTCTTGCTATGTTGATTCTTTTTTAAAATTTTAGCCTTGCTATAAGCAATAACATTCATGAATCTCACATTTGATCTATCCTATGCCTTTCTCAATATGTATTTAAACAAATACTTATTGTTAAAATTTGTTTATATGCCATTTAAAGCTTGTATATGAGCCCCTAAATGTCCATATTACATTTTAGAACATACTGTGCTCTGTGTGCAAAAAAGAAAATACCTTAGTTCTAGGGAAGCCAGTCCAGACCAGGTGCTGTGTTTACACCAAGTACTAGGAGGTCCAGGGATCTGCTGGGCCCCATTCCTTGTGGGCCCCAATTCAACAGGATGGCACAAGTTTAGAATGAAATTAAAGCATGACTACAGTACAGTTGGCTTTTTGTATTTTTTTAAAATTAGAAACAAGAGGTGGGAGGACTCTGAATCAGATGCTCCTTTGAAAGTATCTCCCATTCTAGAATTCACTGGGTTCCACACACTATGGAATGTTTGCATTTATAACTTTTAAGAACTTTTCTGTGGATCTTCCATGTGTGCGCTTTACACTAAGAAAGCTGTGGTTAGTCCAGCCTTTGTAATCACAATAAGATGCTCCAGGGCTCATGTGATGGGGAAATAACTCACACCTTGGAATGTTAATTGCACTTGCTCCTCAGCCTGGAGGCTGACAATGTGGCAGGATCATTGTGCAACACTGCACGCCCTGTCTTGTCTGACTGGCTGCAGCTTTAGAAATGAAGAAAGAGAAGAAAAGCATTTCAGTTTTGCCTAGAGTTAAGGTTAGTCTTTTTAAGTATTCCTCCCCCTACCACCTCGCATTCAGATAAAGTAACCGACATAGGCTGTACCAGCTATAGGAATGTAATGCTTTTTGGTTTCTCTTCAATAGACATTTTTCTAGCTGACTTTTCCATTTGGCGCATCTGTTACCCTTGTTTCTTCACCTTAGATCTGACACACAGGTAATACAATCCAGGACTGGTCAGATTGACTCTCTCCTTTTCATCCCACCTTCAAAAGGTTTCATTTCTTTTTCCAGTCACACAAGTATCAGAGTCTCGATGTTGGCAAAAGTCTTCCAGAAACCTAGGAAACACAGATTAGCTAGTCAAGCTGGCCCTCACAGATGGACCGAAAAATAATATTAATGAGGTATTATCAGTATAGCTGAAGCACAGACTTTCATTTCAGAAAGATCTGAGTTTGAATTCTGGCTCCACTTAACATGAGATTTGGGGCTAGTGAATGAACCTCTCTGGTGCTTCGATGTTTGTCTCTATAACTCAAAGACACAAATAGTATCTATCTCAAAGAGGTGCTTTAAGGTTTAGATGAGATAATGCTCATATTAAGCTTAGTGCTAGATACATAGCACTCAAAATTGCTAGCTATTATTCTCATATGACTTGCATGATTACCACCATTTTGTCATGCAAATTGCCTGAAATCAATATGGTCATTGGGGCAGATTCCACGAGTGAGTTCTCACAACATCTGCTCTAATCCTTTCTAAAACCTTATATCTAGGACACGCCAAGGTGTCTACAGGGCCTAGACTCTTTTTGTAACTATTCTGTGTGTGACCTGGAATGGATCTATCTTTTTGCAAACATGATGGTGAAAAAGATTTGATAGAAGTTCCAGTGTCTAGCTCCTACCATAGTAGGTATTGACTAGTGAGCAGCAGCAGTGGGGTTTCCATGAGAACAGTCCTTTTTAAGGTTGGGCATTTTTCCTAGAATTGTTTCTGGCTGTGTTTCCTAGCCTGTTTCATTGGCACTGCTGGAAATCTTGTAAGCTACCTAATACCCTGCTGTAATCCCTTTCTATTGAAACTAACTGGAGTGAATTCTGTTGTCTGCAACTAAGAATACAGTACTTATCCAAACAATCACCACAGTCATCATCAGAATAGTCCTTATGACTACAGTAATAAGGATTTCTTTACTAAGCATATTAGCTACTAAAGAATAAAGAAAAGTATGCCTAAAAACCTTGTCCTTGCTTCAAAATGCATTTATCCTAAAAGGTGCCACATGAATGGAAACCTGGGTTGTTTTTTGGGGGGGGGGTTGGGTGTGGAGTGTTAAGGCTTAATTTTGCTTGGCAGGAGAAAGTCTTTTGTGAGGAACTAGCAGAATAAACTGATTAAACCTGAAGCCTTACAGAAAAGAATTCTCACTTGAGTCTTTATTGAGGATGACAGGTGAGCCTCCCTGGCACAGTCTTCTCTGGAAATTATAATGGGAGAGTTGAGAGGTGTGCTGGAAAGCCAGTTTAAGTGTATAAGTACTTGGCTCTGTATGTTGTATATAGTCATTAATGTACTTCTAGGATGGCACCCAGGGGTGTGCTCAATTACAATGAGGTAAATGCCTTGAAATAAGTCATTAACAAGAGTATTGAGATCTCTCTCCAGACAGATTATGAATTAATGAAAAATGACTGTGTGATGGGTATAGGCCTGGGTGAAGTGTGGTTTCAGTTTTACTGGTGTTCTTATCTGTTTTTGTTGTCAAATTTTTTTCTCCTTAAAAGACTGTTCTTATTGTGTGTTCTCTGAGTGACTGTGGCCCCAATGGCAACTCTCTTGTCATTTTTTATTTTATTTTATTTATTTATTTATTTTTTAATTTTTTAATTTTTGAGTTGAAGTCTCACTCTGTCGCCCAGACTGGAGTGCAGTGGCCGCTCCCGGCCACCGCAGCCTCAACCCGCTAGGTTCCGGCGATCCTTCCGCCTCAGCCTTCCAAGGAGCTGGAACTACAGACGCGCGCTACCACACCCAGCTAATTTTTTGATTTATTGTAAAGATGAGGTCTCATCAAGTTGCCCAGGCAGGTCTCGAACCCGCAGGCTCAGGCAATCCACTCACCTCAGCCTCCCAAGGCGTGGGATTACAGGCTGAGCCACCAAGCCCGGCTGTCATTTTTATTTAATACCTAGCTTCCCATTTTTTCCTCTTACGTCCTCCTTGCAAAATGTAATGAGCTCTTCAAAGCAGATCAGAGAACTTCTCACAACGCTAAGCTATTAGGCAGGACTGTCAAGTGCTTATGGTACTTATTTTCTGTCTTCTTCAAGAAAAGAGCACAAAAGTGTTGGTCCTCTGGCTTAGTCTGTCAGGCGGTGTATTAGTTTCCTATCGCCACGGTAACAGATTGCCACAAACGTAGCAACTTCAAATAGCACACATATTTCTTTTATAGTTCCTAAGGTCAGAAGCCCAAAGTCAGTTTCACTGGGATTTAGCCAAGTGTTTGCAGAATTGGCTCCTTCTGGAGGTTTCAGGGGAGAAAACATCTTCTTGCCTTTTTCATCTTCTCAAAGCTGCCTGCGTTCCTTGCTGCACACACCTACCTCACATCACCTCAACCTCTTGTTTCTGTGATCACCTCACCCACTACTGACACTGACGCCCCCCCCCCTTAAAATCACAGAAACCCTTGGGATTACATTGGGCCCACCTGGATAATCCAGGAGTGTCTCTCCCTCTCAAGATCCTGATTTTTTTCTCCCTCTTTATTTTATTTTAAAGATGTGGGTACAAGTTAGGATAGGTCCATAAGTGGTCTATGTACAGGTGAAGCTTGGACCTCAAGATCCTTAATTTAATCACAGCTTCAAAATTCCATTTGCCATATATAGTAACATTCACAGGTTCTAGGGATTAGGGTTCATTCAGCCTTCCAGTGTGGCAAGAAACCAATTTCTTGTTTCTTCAATCATAGGGATTTAACGTAAGTTACATAGAGAAGTGTGAGTAGGAACTCAAGAAATCAGCAGACATCTGAGACGCAAAAAAGATATCCGGTTATCTTGCTGTCCTCTCAGCTGCAGGTGCCTTTTGCGCCAGACTCTAGACTTCTACCTTTATCATGACTCTGTCTTTTCTTCTTCTTCTTTCTGACTGCTAATTGGGTCAGCCAGAGACCATCCTGTAGAGAACGCCTTTATATCCCGCCAAGCTCTTGCATGAGGACATCTCATTGGCTGCTGTCTAGCCTATAGATGTCAGCTTTTGAATCAGCCACCAATCCTTGGCTGAATCAGCTTTGGCCAGAAAACTGGACCACAAGACACAAAAACATGCATAGGGACCATTCACCTTTTTCTCCAAAAGGGGCTGCGAAGTGACAAGCCTTCAGAGATTATTAGACTCCTTTCCAAAACAATGTTAGAGTCTGGGCAATAATTTTTTGCTTCTGGATTTTGAAACTAGGAGATTTATAGGTGCCTGTTACCAACAGGTTTTGGTACCAAATACCAAATGTTCTCACTTATAAGTGGGAGCTAAACACTGGGCACATTCAAGCATGAGGATGGAAACCACAGACACTGGGGACTACTAACAGGGAGAAGGAGGATGGGAGGTAAGGGCAGAAAACCCACCCCGTTGGGTCCCATGCTCACCACTTGGGTGGCAGGCTCAGTAGTACCCCAAACCTCACCATCACACAACATATCTGTGTAACAAACCTGCACATGTACCCCTTGAATCTAAAATAAAACAAAATTGATTTGCTCTTGGCTTTGAGATGGAAGAAGCCAATAGCCCTCTAGAAACTGAAAAAAACCAGGCAACAGATTCTTCACTAGGGCTCCTTAAAGGAAGATAACCCTGCCAACACCTTGATTCTATCTCAGGAAGACTCATTCTTGGACTTCTGACCTCCAGAAATGTAAAAATATGAATCTATGTTGTTTTAAGCCACTAAATTGTATCACTTAAAAAAAAAAACAGCAGTTAATAAACAAATACACTTTTCATGAACAACAAAAACAAAAACTCAAAGAAAACCAAATGAGTTTTGGTTACAGTTTACAAAATACAATATTCTTAAGAAAATACATTATGGAATGCCCCAAAATAAAGAGTGCTTTGGGAAGCTACAGGCTTGTCATGATGGCCTCCAGTCTAATCATAGGCTGTAATTACAGGAAAATATCTACATATCACCAAAGGAGGTCTCCAAGGCCAAAGGTCTTTATGGTGCTTCAAGTTATATAAAGCAACACACTGGAATTCCCAAGCCCTGAGTCATCCAGGAAAAATAGCTCATGTAGCTTTCAGGACACTGAGTTTAATTCAGAAACCATTTTATAAATGTCTAGGAGATCTAGGGAAGAAGAGAAGTAATCTGTAGTGTGGCACAGAATCAGACTGACTTCTCTTTAATGGAGATGTAGAACCTGTTACATTGTATGTTTTTGGATTGTGTCAGATAATCATAGCTTCAGCCACTGGATTAGTCATATCATGAATTTCATAATCACCATGTAATTGACACAGACCTTTAAACAGTCCTTTCTCTTGGAAGCCAGTTTATTGCTGGAATTAAATGAACTGTCACTCTCTGCAGAAAATGGAACCAACTTTTCACTTGGCTCACCTTGGCAGTGATTAGGAGCTTTCTAGGAGTTAGTGTTCTTCCTCGCCAAGCTGTCCAAGTGGAAACAAGCAGATTGTCCTTAAGGATGCAAAGGTTCTCTCTCCAAGTGGGAGCCCAGAGCAAAGGAAAAGAGAAAATATTTAGTGTTCAGGCTATTAGGAGAAGTAATTTACTGATTGTGCTGTGTTTCCACTGCTCAAACACTAACATTATGAAGCCTTTCTACAGCTTGGTCGTTTCTAACTACAGCTTGGATGCTGGGGCAGAAAGACTGTTCAAATGCCAGCTTGGCCATTTACTGGCAGTGTGACCTTTTGCAGATGGGACCGACAGAGGTGCATGTTTGACGGGAATATCGTGATGATTAAAAGCAGGTCAGCCGGGCTCGGTGGCTCAGCCTGTAATCCCGCGCCTTGGGAGGCTGAGGTGAGTGGATTGCCTGAGCCCGCGGGTTTGAGACCCGCCTGTGCAACTTGGCGAGACCTCATCTCTACAATAAATAAAAAATTAGCCGGGCGTGGTAGCGCGCGCCTGTAGTTCCGGCTACTTGGAAGGCTGAGGTGGAAGGATCTCCAGAGCCCAGCAGGTTGAGGCCACGGTGGCCGGGAGCGTGTCACTGCATTCCTGTATGGGCGACAGAATGAGACTCCAACTAAAAAAAAAAAAAAAAAAGCAGGTCAAATTCACATCGCAATATCATGTGAGTGGAAGCTCTCACAAAGCCTTACCTCCTTTTGTTATTCATTGTTCTCTCTCACCTCACCAAATCTCCAAGCCCTATCCAGAGTGACATCCTACTCAGAAGCCTCTTCAAATGAACAAGCTGCCTCTCCTTTCTTTGCAGCTCAGTTCTGGACTCTGTTCATGCTTACTTGGGCTCTCCTACCTCCCAGTACCGCTTTCTAATGCCTAAACACGTGTCTGGGCTTTGGCTTTTTATGGCACCTTCGCCTTGCCTTTGTTCTAAGCCAATTCCTCTCGTTTAAGAGTCTCCTTCTTTCTTTCCCTCCAAGTTTTCAGTCCTGGTCTTCTCTTTCCCTAATTTTGTCTCTCCAAAGCTCAACGATTGGAGAGGAAGTTTCCATCACATTAATAAAATGTGAAATGTGGTCAGAAAGAGGGAAGGAGGAAGGGAAGGAATCGTGCCTGTTTCTTTTTTCTTCTTCTTTTTTTTCTTTTTGAGTTGGAGTCTCACTCTGCCACCCAGGCTGGAGCGCAGTGTCATGTTCACAGCCACCGCAGCCTTGACCTGCTGGGCTCAGGGAATCCTGCCTCAGCCTTCCAAGTAACTGGAACTACAGGCATGCACCACCAGACCTGGCTAATTTTTTAATTTATTCGTAGAGACAAGGTCTCACCAAATTGCCCAGCTGGTCTTGAACCCCTGGGCTCTGGCAATCCTCTTGCCTCTGCCTCCCAAAGTGCTAGGATTATAGGCATGAGCCACTGTGCCTGGCATGCCTGTTTCTTTATTATTTTTTTCCCACATAAATCCCGCTCCTCGTAAATAACTCTCTACCCTTTCCTGGTCTGCAGTTTCTCAACCTTCTTCAAATTCCCTTTGAACAAGGTAAGTATCTCCTTGCACATCCCACCCCAATTTTATTTAAAACTTCAAAATAAATGGGACAGCATAACTAAAAATATATTACAACAATAGTCACCTTAGTAGAAGCCTGTTCAAATGACACAAGCACCCTTAGAGATTTGAAGTCCCTCTCCTGAGTCCCTCTCCATGCCTAGGAAATTGGCAACCACTGTCTGGGTTCCATAGTCTTCAACAGGATGAGATCTATTTGTGACTTTCTGGGCCAGAGTTGGTTCTTTGGGTATAAGCTCCCAAATCTGGTGACCATTTCTATCGAATTCTGTTTGTGTTTCATCCAGAGTAGTACCTTGCCATAAAAGCACTTAAGTCTGATTCTTGATAAAGATTTACTGGCAAACATTGGGTATGGTCCAGAGAACAGATTCTGAAGTCACACTGCACACAAGACAACTATATTTCTTGAAAGAAAGGAAGGAAGAAGCATTGAATTATTACTCCTCTTGGTCACGGAGTTTACAGTGCCAGCCTGACTCTTAACATGCCGTTAATCTCCACTTCATTCACAACTTTGACTTTTGCAATTCTTTCAGTAAATATTTATGGAGCACACAGTCAGCCAGACCAAATTATCTGCGGATCAAACTAGAACCCCTGATACAATGAAGACACATTCTAATGTTGGACATGACCACATCACAGACAGAAGAAGCAACACATGACAGAACAGGAACCAGGGAAGAAGGCAGGACATGTCCCTCGTTCATGCTAAGGAGTTTACTGATCCCAGGTGGGGAAAGACTGGACATTGAGAATAGAAAAAAGCCCTCCTGTGACTCCTTTTAGCTCTCACTTCCTCATTTTTCTGCTCCCTCAGGGCCAAACTTCTCAAAAAAATACAACTGAGACTTGTTTCAAGAACCCACACCAGTTGTCTTCCGGTGCCCCGCAGGTGCCAAAACTGCCCACTTCTTTCCTCATGGTGTCACACAGGGTGTTCCTTGATCTCCTGTACTCCCCGAAAATGGGGCCTAAAGGCTTAAGTAGATTCACATGAAACATTTGGGGCAAGGTTGCTTCAGAGGTGATGCAGTGACCCTCATATTGCACCACTTCAAGAGGCATGTGGTGTCTGCTTGCTCCATATTTGTGTATTTTCAATTTCATCAATTCTGACTCCACATGAGGATTAGATTTTGAGAGGGCCCATTCTCTGACCATTCAGAGGGAACTGAAGACTCAGTTTTGGCTGAGAACATCATCAAACTGTGGGATTTCTAGTAGACAATACAGTTCTCATTCAACTAGGAAACAATATGGGTGGCTTGCATGAAATTAATTTAGGTATTGGGAACCCTCATGAATGGAATGTTACTCATACAAATGTTTGTAATGTAGTTTCTTTATTAACATAAACTTTTAATTTTGAGATAATTGTAGATTATTTCATTTTTAAATAATTGTAGCTTTACAGAAAAATTGCAACGACATTAAGAATTCCATATGCAATAAGGGTACCTGATCTCAAACCAGGTGAAGTGGGGACCAAAGCGAGACCCAAACTTTACCTGTACAATGACCATTTGTATACCTAACCCTGAATTGTACCCTGCATCTTTAAAATAAAAATTAAAAAAAACAAGAATTCTATATGCTTCTCACATAGTTTCCCTTATGTTTGAATCTAACATAACTGATACATTTGTCAGAGTGAAGAAATTAACATTGAAGCTGGGCATGGTGACTCAGCCTGTAATCCCAGCACTTTGGGAGACTGAGGAGAGAGGATTGCCTGAGCCTGGGGATTCGAGACCAACCTGGGCAACTTGGTGAGACCTGTCTCTACAATAAATCATGAAAACTATCTGGGCGTGGTGGCATGCATCTGTAGTTCCAGCTACTTGGAAGGCTGAGGTGGAAGGATTGCCTGAGCCCAGCAGGTTGAGGCTGCAGTGGCCATGAGTGTGCCACTGCACTCCAGCCTGAGTGACAGAGTGAGACTCCAACTCAAAAAAAAAAAAGTGAGGATCTCCAGAACTTTTTCACCACCTCCAACTGAAGCTCTGTACCTATTAGAAAAGTTTCTTTTTAAGTATTGCTTTTCAAACCTCCCATATCAAAATAATTTAGTCTACCATTCTTGGAGAAGGATTATCCATGGTGTACATTCTGGTGCTTGGACAGCAGTTGTGTTTTGCTGCCCGGCTTCTATTTCCCTTTCTCCAGGTAGTATCACCTGAAGTTTACTTTAGGGAATCACTCCTTATTCAGCCTGAAGTCTTGGGAGGAGTGTCAGGTATGATACCTTGTTTTCTCAGTGTCAAGATGTGACAGGTAACTCAAACTAAGTGAGAACAAGGGCCAAAAGGAGCAGGGATATATCTTAATAGCAATGTCCTAATCTTTTTCTTTCTTTTTTTTTTTTTTTAGTTGGCGTCTCACTTTGTCACCCAGGCCAGACTGCAGTGGCACAATCATGGTTCACTGCAGCTTCCGACTCCTAGGTTCAGGCAATACTCCCATCTCAGCCTCCTGAGTAGCTGGGACTGCAGGAGCATGCCACCACACTAGGTTAATTTTTTTTTTTTTTTTGTAGAACTGAGTTCTTGCTATGTTGTCCAGGCTGGTCTTGAACTCCTATCCTCACATGATCCTCCTGCCTCAGCCTCCCAAAGTGCTAGGATTACAGGCACCTGGTCAATGTTCTAATCTTTAGCTTCTGAGACTTCCTTCCCCAGGGCTGCCCTGATTCTTGTCCTTGTGATTACAGTGATTTTTAGATTATTTTGCTGGCCCCATGTCTTTCCATTAAGTTCCACTCCCTACCCCCCTTAAGTTAGTCAGACACAAATAGAACCCTATTTGACATAGGAAATTATTTTTAACCAAAAGACCCCTGGAGTCAAGTCAATTTCAGAAAAACATTTAACGATGGTTTCTACTCTGTCAGCTCCAAATCGTTGCAGAGAAAAGGCTTTGGTGGAATCATGTCTAGAAACAATCTCTCTGCCCCAGAGGGGTCCCTGAGCTCTGAGGGTGATGACATAGGTTTTAGAAAAATATGTAAAATAGGCTAGGCATGGTGGCTCATGGCTGTAATCCCAGCACTTTAGGAGACTGAGGCAAGTGGATCGCTTGAGGCCAGGAGTTCAAAACCAGCTAGGGCAACATAGGAAGAACTTATCTCTCTAAAAAAAAAAATTAAATTAAATCAGCTGGATGTGGTGGCATGCGTCTGTTGTCCCAGCTACTAGGGAAGTTGAGGCAAAAAGATTGCCTGAACCCAGGAGTTGGAGGCTGTGGTGAGCTGTGATCCTGCCACTGCGCTCCAGTTTGGACGACAGAGTGAGACCTTGACTATGTATGTAAAATAAAAAGGAGAGAGAGACTCTACCAAAGAAATGCTCTCGGATGCCTTAGCAACCACATAAGCTGTTTCCTACCTTCTCTGGGCACCTTCTGAGAGCTGACTTTAGGACAGAAGCACATGGGTCATGACACCAGAAAGATTATGGTGAGAATCGTGGCTGCTGCTTTCACATGTAACCTAGTTAGGTTACTCGGCATCTCTGAAGCTCAATTGCCTCAACAGCAAAGCAAACGCAAGCTGTCCTCAAGCCAAGTGCCTGGTGTGTCGTAGGCATTCACCCGGGGTGTGCCCATTTCTTGGGCTACTCTCTGCTACTGAAATGACTTCCACAAAGGAGTTGGGGGGGGGCAGATATCAAACTGATTTGTCTGTCAGGTTCTATTTGGTGCCTAAGCATAGGACACTGAGCAGTTTGGCGACCTGGGACCTCTTGAATGTCTCGCCAAGTTGCCCGGGCTGGTCTCGAACCCATGGACTCAGGCAATCCACTCGCCTCAGCCTCCCAAAATGCTGGGATTACAGGCTGAGCCGCCAAGCCCGGCCAGTCACCAGTACTTATAACAATGCCTAGCACGTAGTAGGATCTCAATAAATGCTAGTTGAATCAACGCATGTATGAATGAATGACTGCATGCTGACTTTGATGGGACCCAGGGGAAACTAGCCCTTCTCGTTTTCTGTTAGAAACCAGTGATGGGGGGAAAGCAGCCCAGCAATGGGAAGGGAGAGTATGGACGAGGCATTTGGCTAAGGCTGGTCAGCCCCTTCCTGCGGTCACTTTCTGGGTAAAAGGAAAACTGAGCGAGACCTTGTACCAACCTGGGTCTAAGAAGATAAACAAGCCAAGCGTTCTCTCTAGACAATGGCCCGATTCTCCCTGACCAGGAAGGTGGGAGCTGTGGGGAACCAGACAAACATCCCCTTCCAATTTCCTTCCGTCTGCGCTCAGCTCCCGCAAAGCACCAGAGCTCACAGCCGTTCACAGCCCTTCCTTCATAGACGGTGTCTTCGGATCCGAGACGGGCTTACTCGGTGAGATCTTTGACGGCTGGATGGAGCTGAAGTGAGTCTGAATCACTCCTAACCACAATGGCCTTAGAATGACAGAGGGTTTCTGTTTCCAGGGCGTGTTCAAAAGTGGGTTTTTTTGTGGCACAATTTGCTTCCACGTGGCCCCTGCCACCCGGGAGCTGAGATGAGCAGTTTGCACAGATCAAATTATTGAACTTCAAAACACCCATGGAAAACTGTAAAAACAAAACAGCAGCAGAAGTACAAGGCTGGGAGAGATGTGGCTTAACAGGAGCACGTGTGAAAAATGACTTGGCAGTCCAGACGCCTGTGGGTCCGGCGTGAGTCAGCTGAAGGGTGAGGAGCCAGAAAACCTCAGACGGGCCTGGACTGAGTGGAACTTCCAGAAAAAGAAAGGTGATGGCTGACTCTACTCCACACTGGTCAGACCACCCTGGAGGAGGGTTGGCTCTGTCTAGATGCCCCGCGGGGGACAGGAAAGGGTGTGTTCTGAGTGGAATTACCAAATTGAGAGGGAGCAGGGGGAACCCCAAACGCTGGACTAGAGGAAGGGGAGATGGGTGCCCTGGGGAAGAAAGGGTTGGGGGCTCCTCCCTGCAACTTCTGCTTGGAAGTCCTTCCCCTCCCGTCATCCTGGTGAACTCCTATTCATCCCTCAGGCCTCAGCTCCTGCCACCTCTTCTGAGAAGCCTTCCCTCACTCTCTAAGCAGAAGCAGCCCCACCTCTGTTTGGGCCCCCTCCCACTGCAACTGGGAGTCAGATCCCTTCACTACACATCTCTCACATGGAGCAACATTTTGGCGTTTCGACCCCGTCCTACTTATCTCTGCATCCCAGTGCCCGGCATAGCGACAATTCTTCAGCAAATGTCTGATGAATTAAATTGTTGGCGTGAAAACTGCCGCCACACATTTTGACCATGAGGAAGAGAGACTGTATTTTTTCTATGTGGCTCAGAAAGGCGGAACTGCAAGAGAGGGTGGAGATGCCAAGAAAGTGGATTTCAGCTCAAAACTAGGAAGTGCTTTATAATAATAATGACAACGGCTTTATTGTGTGTTTTAGTCATCTACTGCTGCATAGATAAATCACTCCAAAACTTAGTAGCCTGAAACAGTAACAAACATTTGTTATCTCACACAGTTTCCATGGGTCAGGGATTCAGGAGGAGGTTAGGAGAGCGGCCCTGGCTTGGGATCTCCCTCTCAGGAGGTTGTAGTCAAGATACCAGCTGGGGCTGCAGTCATCTAAAGACTTAACTGGGGCTGGAAGATCCACTTCAAGATGGCTCAGTCACATGGCTGTTGGAAGGAGGCCTCAGTTGCATCCCTGGGGGCCTCTCCATAGAGTATTTGTGTGACTTCCCAACATGGCAGCTGGCTTCCCCCAGAAAGAATGATCGGAGAAAGAGAATAAGGAGACTGCAATGGCTTTTATGACCAAGTCTTGGAAGTCACAGTGTCATTTCTACAATTGTCAGTATGGGAAGAGACTACATATAGGTATGACTGCTAGGTGGTGAGAACAAGCAGGACCATCTTGGATGTTGGCTAGCACACTGAATATTGACTATGTACAAGGCTTCATGCTAAGTGTTGGACACTGGATCTTCCTCCCAACTACCTTAAGAGGTTGGTGTTTCTATTATCCCCATTTTATAGATAAGAAGACCAAATCACAGAGATGTTAATTAACTTTGGGAGGCTGAGGTGAGTGGATTGCGTGAGCCCATGGGTTTGAGACCCACCTGGGCAACTTGGCAAGACCTCATCTCTACAATAAATTTAAAAATTAGCTGGGCGTGGTAGCGCGCGCCTGTAGTTCCAGCTACTTGGAAGGCTGAGGCAGAAGGATCGCTGGAGCCCAGCAGGTCGAGGCTACGGTGGCCGGGAGCAGCCACTACACTCCAGTCTGGGTGACAGAGTGAGACTCCAACTCAAAAAAACAAAACAAAACAAAACAAAACAAAAACTTGTCCATGGTCACACACCCAGAAAGTCTCTGAGCTATGGCTTAAACCTAAAGTCCTGACACCATTATACTTTCCACCATATTATAATACGCAATCCTACCTCTGTCAGGTAAGCTGGAGCAGGGATTCTCAGTCCTGGCTGCATGTAGACATCAGCTGGGAAGCCTTTACAAATTGTGATTGTTGAGGCTGAACTCCAGGATTCTGACCCAATTGGTCTGGAGTCTGAGCCTATTATGCAGCCAACACTGAGGACCTGTGCAACAGAGAAAGTGCCCACACTGGATGTTGGAGCATGCCCTTCCTGAGGTCCCTTCCAAATAGTGCCTGTTATGCCCTGGGTGAAAGGGGACACATTTTTATTACCCCAGCAGGTAGGGACTGAAATGTCATGTGTAGGTGAGTTCCTGATTGTTATCTTTGGACCTGTGGAAGTAGTTAGTGTCTGAATGGTGTCTTGGAAGGCAAGTAGATGTCGAGAAGGCTGAGAAGGTATATTCCAGCTAGAAGGAAATACATAGGACCTAGTCCTGGGATGAAATCTCAGGATGTAAATGATTAGCAAGAGAATTTTAGCAGACGTCTTCTCTCAGATTCTCCAAAAATTGCCAGCCTCTCTCCTCACCTCCCTCATCTATATTTCCAGCTCCCACTCCCTGGCCACTGTGATCAGAGACAATGTTCTTTCTTTCTTTTGTTCGTTCCTTCCTTCCGTTCTTTCTTTCTGTCTTTCTTTCTTGTCAGAGTCTCACTCTTGCTCAGGTTGGAGTGCAGTATCACACTCACAGCCGTTGCAGCCTCGACCTGCTGGGTACTGGCCATCCTTCTGCCTCAGTCTTCCAAGTAGCTGGAACCACAGATGCACACCATCACGCCTGGCTAATGTTTTGGTTTTTTGTAGAGACGAGGCCTTGCCAAGTTGCTCAGGCTGGTCTCGAGTCCTTGGGCTCAGGCAATCCTCTCACCTCTGCCTCCCAAAGTGCTGAAATTGCAGGGGTGAAGGCATGAGTCACTGCGCCCGCCGGCTAGAGATAACTTTCTTTCTTCTTCTTCTTCTTCTTTTTTTTTTTAAGGTGGGAAAGCAAGATTTATTGAGAGCACAGAAAAGCTCCCACAGTGGGAGGGGACCTGAAGAGGTTGCCTTCTTTTTTTTTTTTTTTAAATCGGAGTCTCAGTCTGTCACCCAGGTTGGAGTGCAGTGGCATGCTCATGGCCACCACAGCCTCAACCTGCTGGGCTCAGGTGATCCTTCTGCCTCAGCCTTCCAAGTAGCTGGAACCATGCCTGGCTAATTTTTTGATTTGTTGTAGAGACAAGGTCTCACCCAGGTTGGTCTTGAACTGCCGAGTTCAGACAATCCTCTCGCCTCCGCCTCCCAAAGTGCTGGGATTGGAGGCATGAGCCACTGTGCCTGGCTAGAGACATCTTTCTTAATGCAGATACTGAGAATAAACTGGAAAGGACCTAAGGGTAGTGGGATAAGTCCCTATAGAGAAGGAAGGGACGGGGAGAGAATTTTTAATAAATTAACTCTTGTCTATTATTCTCTGCTTCTTGGTCATGATGTTGCGCTGAGGTTGAACGATGCAGTCATGTTCTCAGTGGGTCATTATAAGCACAGGAAGACTAGCTGGAGCTTCTGGGGCGGGGGGGGGGGGCATTCCTTTCCAATCACATCATGCCTTTCTGCCCTGTTCATCAGTGTGAGCACACAACTGCCGATACCCCTAATCCCGGTGGCAGAACGGTAAGACAGTCATTCATCTAGGAAATGCTGGTTGAGAGACGGGTCCAGGTGCTGATCTCGGCATTAGAGATGAAGATGTGAGCAAAGCAAAGACCTGTGTTCATGGAGCTCTCCAGGAAGACAAGCAGAGAGTCTCTCTAATGGGACAAGGATTGGGCTGATTCAGAATCTTCAACAGGATGCCAGAGACACTAGACAAGTGTTTTCTAAGTGTTGAAAGGAGAGAATTTTGACACTAGAATTTGACATCCAGCTAGACTATTTTTTACATGACAGAGTGGATGGATGGATAGTGTTAGGTCCTCTAGAGGCCCTCAGAAGATTTGCCACACAAAGACGCTTTGAAAACGCTGCTGGCGGAAGTTCTCCAGCAAGGAGGAAAAATAAAGCCAGAGAATGTTTTGAGATAAAGGCATGAAAATAAGCTTCTCAAGCTTTTTGCTGCCTAAATACATGATGACAAGAAAAAGGAAAGCAAGAGAATAAGCTAACCCAAACTCTAGATAATGCAAATAGCAAACATAAAAAGACCAGTTAGTGAGATATACCTGTTGCATATCTCTCTGGGAGAGAACAAATAGATATTGATAAGGTTAAGAAGTTGAATGGAGGGAATATCAGTGCTGATGTGTGAGGAGTAAAACCCAGAGGAATAAAAATAGAATGTGTAATTTGTGCAAATAGCAGAAGAAAATGTGTTCTATTCAATGAAAGGAGGAAACCAAGGTTGCTATGTGAATGATCACTTAAAAAATTAGTAGCCAGGCACAGTGGCTCATGCCTGTAATCCCAGAACTTTGGAAGGCAGAGGCGAGAGGATTGCTTAAGCTCAGGGATTTAAGACCAGCCTGAGCAACATGGCGAGACCGCATCTCTACAATAAGTCAAAAAAATTGGCCAGGCATGGTGGCGATGTCTGTGGTTCCAGCTACTTGGAAGGCTGAGGTAGAAGGATCGCCGGAGCCCAGCAGGTCGACGCTGGGGAGGCTGTGAGTGACAGAGTAGACTCTCACTCAAAAAAAAAAAAGCAGACTCTCAGGCCCATCTGTAGACCTAAC
>CAUYQG010051928.1:0-12354 GCA_963574415.1 Tarsius wallacei | reverse complement strand
ACTCAAAAAAAAAAAAAATGGTATGACCCCCGGCTTCATTCTCCCTATTCACCAATCTCACACGAGTGACTTTTTTGTTGTCATTGTTGTTTCCCTGGATGAAAACGTCCTCAAAGGGAAACTTTTTGCCAATTTGGAAATTTGGAAGAGGTGAAACAAAAAATGGCAGAAGCACTAAAAGACCAAAATTTAAGAGTTCAAAAACTGTTTTGAGCAGTGGAAATAGTATCTCGACAGATGTATTGCATCAAATGATGAGTATTTTGAAGATGACTGAAGTATAAATATGTCAATAAAAATATACAATTTTTGTATGTGTTTAATAAAGACACTCCATTATAGTTTTATGTATTCCCTTCTCTTTTCTACTTGGTACTATTATCATATATTTTATTATTATGCATTAAAATACAATATAAATAACTTAAGGGTTTTTTCCAGACTGCCAAATGTATTTCAATAAAACTAGAAAAAGTTATTTATTAAGTCTTGCATATTCAGTTTTTCCTGTAGCATATCTGAAGTTTATCCAGCTTTCCTAAATATATGAGTTCCCTAATGGTAAGCTTTCTCTTCAGCTCAGAGAACTTCATCTTATTTTTTTCTGATATTTCCTACAGTACAGACTTGCTGGCAATTAATATTCTCAGTTCTTATGTAAAAATGTCTTCCATCTTTCCTTTTTAAGAATAATTTTATTGTACATAAAATTTTAGGTTAACTTTTATTTTCTTTTAATATTGTATTTTATTTTATTTATTTATTTTGAGTTGGAGTCTCACTCTGTCACTCAGACTGGAGTGCAGTGGCTGCTCCCGGCCATTGCAGCTTCCACCTGCTGGGCTCCGGTGATCCTTCCACCTCAGTCTTCCAAGTAGCTGGAACTATAGGCATGCACTACCACACCCGACTAATTTTTTATTTATTGTAGAGATGAGGTCTCACCACATTGCCCAGGCGGGTCTCGAACCCGCAGGCTCAAGCAATCCACTCACCTCGGCCTCCCAAAGTGCTGGGAGCCACCGAGCCCGGACTTCTTTTAGTATTTTAAACACATTGCTGCATTGTCTTGAATTTTTATGCTGGGTAGGGTTCACTGAACTTCTTCAATTTGTAGATATAGGTTTTATATAACATTTAGAAAATTTTCTACCACTATTTTGATAATTGCCTAAAGATTTGTTGACATAGCATTTGATGTTGATGCGTGGAGAGAGTTTGTCTTCCATATGATCTTTGTATTTAGACATTCCAGGCACCACGTGCATATGCAGCACTCTGGCTGTGGAGGGCATGGAGGATTGTTATACCAAGTAAAAGACTGCTGTATTTGTGATTATTACAGTTTTCAAGTGCCACAGCCTTATTCTTCTAATATCTAACTTGCCTCTTCTGGATACAATGAAGTCTTGTAGCAGTCTTTGGCAAGCAATTTATTATTTTGCCAACAGACAGACACACCATCTAAAGCAATAATAGCTTGCTACATGTCTATGAAGACTTTGCCCTCTACAAATCAGTTCATTATATTTCAGGCACCCGCAATTTTGCTATCTTTTTGTGTTCTTTCATTTACCATTAGAGTGAAAGGGTAACATATCTACTTGCATCCCAAACAGAAGCAAACTTATTATTGAATTTTCTTTTGTATTTTTTGCATTTCAGAGTTCTTTTTATAATTTACATTTTTTGATGATAACTGCAATCTTATGTTCTTATTGCTTTAATGTAATAATTATCTTTAAGTATCCAATTATTATTACCAGAAAAATTCTTGTTTCTACTGTCTTGGTCTCTCTTGTTATTTTACTAAGTCTCATCCTCTCATATGAGTGATACATTTTGCTTGTGTACTAGATGTTTTACATGAAAAATTTTCTAGATAATTGAAACTCAGTATAACATTTGTATCCTGTATTATCGTGATATAATAAGAAATATGTATTGGTCTCTGCCCCTAGATCTTGGAAAACAACTTCTAAACCCTTGAAATTTCCTGAGTGAGAAGATCATCTTGTATTCTAATGAAGTAACTCTTGATGGACTCCTGGATAGCTTTAGTATGCAGGCTGGTTGTCAGGGGAACCAATCATAAGATGAGATAGTTGGAACTTTCAGCCCCACCTCCCACCTACAAAGAAGAAAGATGAGCTGGAGTTGTAATTGATCACCAACAGCCTATGACTTAATCAATCATGTCTATAGAATGAATCCTCCATTTAAACCCAGAAAGTTTCCAAGCTGGTGAACAAGAACACATCCACATGCTGGGAGGGTGGTACCGCTCAACTCCAAGGCAATGGAATCTCCTGCAAGTTAGATCCTTTAAGACATCTCCTTATGCATATTTCAAAGAACTGTCCATTTGTATATTTTAATATATACTTTGTAATAAGTGGGCACACATAAGTAAAGTACATTTAGCCAATTCAGCAAACCTAAGGAGAGGGTCATGAGAACCCTGGGTTATAGTATTCTTCTGTGACTGAACCCTTAATCGTGGAATCTGACTTCATCTTACATTATCTCCAGGTAGATAATACCATAGTAAAGCTAAATTATTGAATACCTAGTTGGTGTTTGTTAAAGAATATAGTGTCAGAAGTGTTGTGTTGATGTGAAAAAAGGCAAAACACTTTGGTTTTCCTTATCTTTATTACGTTCCAAAATCGTTTTGTTTCTCTTCTGTGCATATCTCATTTAGAGACACTAGTTTTACATGATTACCTTAATTCAATATGGAGCTGAGATAATTTAAACCTGGACTTTTTACAATGAAAAGTTATTTCCAGTTTATCTCTACTGATAGAGGCCCAACCAAAACCTTATATATTTTCCAGAGGGCTTATTCCACAGTCTCTCAATTCTCATTTTTGTTTCTCAAGATTGCCAAAGGCTCTGTTCAGGTTATTAGCTTCTCAACCACAGATGTCAAAGTTACCAATTTCTCTGGGGAAATTTGCTCCATTTTTTTCTGGGAAAGGACTACAGCAAATATCTGGTCTTCATCTCCTCTCATGAATCCTGGGTAAACTTCTTTGGGAACCTTTCAATCACTTAGAACACATTTTCAAAAGTAACTTTTACTCTTGTAAACTGTTTTCAACATCAGGGTTTGTCTAGTCAACGTAGTATACAAACATCCAAAGTTAAAAATATATAAGAAATAATGTAAGCTAGACAGATCCATTCTTATTTGAGTTTTGGGAAGTAGAGATTACTTTTTATTCATCAATACATACCTAGTATAAAATTGCCTGGCATATAGAAAATTTAGAATTACTTGCTTTTGAATTATTTTGTAAAGAAAATATTTAATTTCTCACAAGGAACAAGATCATCATTGTGAGTCCTAGATATGAGAATTTTGTATACATGTCTGGGAGTAAGTGGTCATGTAAGTGGCTGACTGAATGGGTACTGGAAGCAAGTGGCCAGCACTCTTCTTGTGAAGCAGCTGGTGCCACAGTTGTTATGCCTGGACCCTAGTACTTCCCAGGGCACAGACACCGAATGTTATTTATTTATTTGTTTGTTTGTTTGTTTGTTTTTTAATCAGCAAAGTTCTTCTGGGGAAGAAACTCCTAGAAGTGACTGCAGGCTCTAGGCTCTGCCTCACCACCACAGCACCTGGCAGGACATTGGCAGCAAGGGCTGAGGAGGGAGCACAGCAAGGGAGTCATCTGACCATATGAAAATGGGAGGTGAGAGCTGATGCCCTACACATCTCACCACCTCCTCCTCCTTCCCTGGGGCCCATGCTGGAGAGATTGTGAGTGTGGTTGCAGTTCCAAAGGAAACAGAAGACAGCAGAGGGACTTACCTGTGAGAATCCAGATCACCAAAGGAAAAGCCCAAATACAGGGCATAGAAGACAAAAATCTTATAAATAAAAATCAGCAAAACAAAAAACTGGTTCTTTGAAAGGATAAACAAGATTAATGGACTTCTATTCAGAATGATTGAGAAAAAGCTCAAATAAACACAATCAGAAACACAAAAGATCAAATCATAACTAACCCTGAATAAAATCAAAAGATTCTCAGAGATTACTATGCACATCTGTATGGAACCCAACTCGGTAACCTAAATGAAATAGAGGACTTTCAGACATCACATAACATCCCAAGGTTGAAATCAAAAGACATTGAGACACTAAATTGACTAATAACAACCCAAGAAATTGACCCCATCATAAGTAAATCCCTACCAAAAAAAAAAAAAAAAGCCCTAGACCAGATGGATTTCCAGTGGAGTTCTACAAAAGACACAAGGAGGAATTGATACCCATCCTCTTGAATGTATTCCAGGCAATTGAGAAAGAGAGAATTCTCCCCAAATTATTTTTTGAAGCTAACAACACACTGATACCGAAACTGGTTAAAGATCCCACAAAGAAGAGAACTACAGACCAATATCCCTAATGAACACAAATGCAAAATTTTCAACAAGATTCTAGAAAATTGAATCCAACAACACGTCTGAAAAATCATCTACCATGACCAAGTAGGCTTCATCCCTGAGAAGCAGGGCTGCTTCAACATCTGCAAGACCATAAACATAATTAAATACATCAACAGATGTAAAAAGAAGAACTACATGATTATATCATTAGATGCAAAAAAAGCTTTTGGTAAAATCCAGCATCCTTTCTTGATAAAAGCCTTTGAACACATAGGCATAGAAGGAGCATAGCTCAAAATACTAAGCATCATCTGTGATAAACCCACAACCAGCATATTGATAAATGGACAGAAACAGGAAGCATTTTCCCTGAAAACAAGAACAAGACAAGGCTGCTGACTCTCACCTCTCTTGTTCAACATTGTGTTGGAAGTCCTAGCTAGAGTAGTTAGACAAGATAAGGAAATCAGGGGTATCCAAAACAGAAAAGAATAAGTTAAGTTATCTCTCTTTGCTGATAATATGTTCCTATACCTCGAAAATCCAAGATAATTTGTCAAAATCCTGCTTGCACTGATAAAGGCCTTTGGCAAAGTCTTGGAGAACAAAATAAATGTGCAAAAGAGAGATACATTCTTATACACCAACAACAAAAAGGCAAAGAATCAAATAAAAAGCAAAATCCCATTCACAATAACCCCCCCAAAAAAATTAAAAAAAAGAAAGACTATCTTGGCATCTTCCTAACCAGAGAAGTGAAAGAACTTTACAATGAGAACTACAAAACATTGCTCAAAGAAATTCAAGAAGACACAAACAAATGGAAAAACATGTTCCATGTTCATGGATAGGAAGAATCAACATTATTAAGATATCCATCCTACCAAAGGCAATCTATAGATTCAACACAATACCCAGTAAATTACCAACATCATTCTTCTCAGACCTGGAAATGACAATAAAGAAATTCGTAAAGAAATATAAATGACCATGAATAGCCAAAACAACCATCCACAAAAGAAATAAAGCAGGAGGCATCACACTTCTAGACTTTAACCTTTACTATAAGGCTACAAGAATCAAAACAGCCCGGTATTGGTTCAAGAACAGGCATATAGACCAATGGAGTAGGACAGAGATTCCAGAAACAAAAACTCAATTACTCTATCAACTCATCTTAGATAAAGCCTCCAACAACCCCTGGGGAGAGGAGAACCTATTAAATGTAAATAGTGCTGGGAAAACTGACTGACCACATGCAGAAGATTGAAACAGGACCCTTACCTATCACCATACACAAAAATTAACTCTAAATGGATCAAAAACCTAAACACTAAAAAAAAAAAAAACCCTCAAACTATATGACACTTAGAAAACACAGGAGACACCCTTATTGGAAATCATAGTAGACAACAAATTTCTGATCAAAACCCCGAAAACCCATGCCATAAAAGATAAGACTGAAAAGTGGGACCTCATTAAACTGAAAAGCTTCTGCAAAGCAAAGGAAACCATCATGATAGTGGAGAGACAGGCCGCAGCATAAGAAAAAAAAAATTGGTAACTGTATATCACAAAAAGGCCTAACATCCATGGTCTACACGTAATTCAAACATGCTGAAAGACATAAATAGACAATTCTCAAAAGAAGATATACAGGCAACCAACAGATACATGAAAAAGTGCTTAGTCTCACTAATCATCAGAGAAACGGAAATCAAAACCACATTGAGATACTACCTAACCCCAGAAACAATGGCCATTATTAAGAAAGGAAAAAACAACAGATGCTAGTGATGATGTGTAGAAAAGGGAACACAATCCTACACTGCTGGTGGGAATGCAAACTAATTCAACCTCTATGGAAAACAATGTGACAATTCCTAAAAGAACTAGAAACTGACCTTCCATATGACCCAGCAATCCCCCTACTGGAATATACCTGGAGGAATTCAAATCATTCTACAAAAAAGCTACCTGCACACGCATGTTTATTGCAGCACTATTCACAGTAGCAAAACATTGGACCAATGATGCTGCCCATCGAAACTGGACTGAATTTTAAAAATGTGGTACATATACATAATGGAATATTGTGCAGCCATAAAGAAGGACAAACGTGGACTTTGCAGCAACTTGGATGGATTTATAGTCTACAATAGTGATCTATCACAAAAACAAAGAATTGAGTACCACATGTTCTCACTCAAAACAGACTCTGAACATTTGCCATAATACTATAAGGAAGTGGTTGGCAGTAGCGGGATACTGCCAGGGGAGGTAGGGAGCAGGGACACAACATCAATAAGGGTACCTGCTTTCAAACCAGATGAAGTGGAGACCAGAGGGAGGCCCAAATTTTACCTGTGCAATGACCACTTGTAGTAAATTCTGAATTGTACTCCACATCTTAAAAAATAAAATAAAATAAAAAGCTCATGTACAGCCAACTTTCATCAAGGAAAAGGGAAATGGAAATGCCTCTCCACCTTCCCCTGCACATAATTCAGGCTTTGTGTTGCTGTGCACTGTTATCAACACCTTGTTAATAATTCAGTTGTGAGGTATTTGTTAATGTGGTATTAAAATCCTAAACAATGTTGTTAAAATGAACTACCATTTCAAAAATTGAATTTGAACCATTTTTTTAAAGAAATTCTTAATGTTAACATCATTCATAATTATCCATGTGTTTGCAATTATTTTTCATTACACTTGAACAATTTATAAGTTCTGTCCAAGAGATACTTGTATATAGAAAGACTTACAATTTTGTTATTTTAAATTAAGGATATCTTTATTTTAATATAAAGTTCCTAATGTGAGCAGCTTCAGGGAACAGGAAATGCTGAAATTAGCAAAAGTTCAGGTATTGACTAAGCATTCACCAGCTGTTCTATCTGAAAACCTTAACTTTGTGGTAGAGAAGAAATGTCCATTGAAAATACTTTTAAGTGTATCTAAAGTTTAATTTTCTATAGAAATTAAAAAACAAATGTGAATTCTAAACTTATTTTGAGAATTCTACTCATTTGGATAATTTCTAAGCTAGAAAAATCAACTCAAGGCCGGGTTCAGTGGCTCAACCTGTAATCCTGCGCTTTGGGAGGCCGAGGTGAGTGGATTGCTTGAACCTGTGGGTTTGAGACCCGCCTGGGCAACATGGTGAGAACTCATCTCTACAATAAATAAAAAAATTAGCCGGGCATGGTAGTGCACACCTGTAGTTCCAACTACTTGGAAGACTGAGGCAGAAGGATCGCCGGAGCCCAGCAGGTCGAGGCTGCGGTGGCTGGGAGCAGCCACTGCACTCCATTCTTAGCAAAAGAGTGATACTCCAACAAAAAAAAAAAAAAAAAAAGGAAAAAAGAAAAATCAATTCAAATGTTTCCTTATGTTGTTTTCTCAAAAATAATTTACAATTTAACTTTAGCAAATTATAAGTTATATGTCTAGGTATGCTAGTTAGAGACTTTATTATGGAGACATTTTGTTCTGTCATATTTGTTGTAAAATTGAATGATGTTATTTTCCATAAAAGGTTAACTTTGGGCCATCAAAAAGTAAAATAAAATTGGTGTTATAAAAATGCCTTTATCAGTTGTGTTTGATTATTACCTCACTATTAATTATTTCTTTGGTAACTTACTAGAGTATAGTTTTGCCAATTCTATAGTCTGTGCCATTGAGGTAGGTGAACTTTGAAATAAAATTATTGTTTCAAAGTGGTTCCTCTAAAGATTTCTGCTCAAGGGTAAATGGTGATATAAAATCAAATTTGTAAAAAAAGAACTTTTTAAATTGATTGTAATGTTTGACCATTGTTCACAAATTTTTAATTGATATGCATTTCATATATAAGATAAAACAAATTATACAATTCACTTTCAACATGAAAATGTTTCCATATTCTCATTTTAAAATATACTTATATTGTGAAGACATAATAAACCAAGAAAAGATAAATAAAGCTAAATTATCCTTTCTTTTCATTACTTGGTTTATCTGTAAGAGTCAATAGTCCTTATAGTCCAAGGTAAGACTCTTAAAGATAAACAAGATACTAATGGTAAAAATGGACCTTTATTTGGTTAATGGTGAAAAGTCACACTCCACTCTTTTTATTATGAAATTACTCAAGTAACAAAGACAAATTCCCAATAATGTTTTTAATTTTACCTTTCCAATGCCAAAAATTATTTGTACAAGGAAATAAATAGCTTGTAATTACTGTAAAAAGTAAAAATATATATATCAAGATAATTTTATTATATTTATTTTTTTCTCTTTTAATTTTTATTTTGAAACAGTGGGGTACAATTCAGGTTTAGGTATACAGATGTTCATTGTGCAGATACCTTTATTGATTAGGTGTGCCCCCCACTTCCCGAGGTGGATATCAACTACTGTCAATCCCTGCTACCCACCCCTTCCCCACAGTTTCCTGCTACTTTCAATCCCTTTCCTACAGTAATATGGTAGGTGTTCAAGGTCCACTTATGAATGAGAATATGTGATACACATCTCTTTGCTTCTGTGAGAGATCACTCAATATTATAAGCTCTAATTCCATCCGCGTTGCTTCGAGGTTTATGATTTTGTTTTTCTTTATGGCTGAGTAATATTCCATTGTATATATGTACCACAATTTTTAATCCAGTCCTCTTTTTATGGGCAGTACAGTTGGTCCCATGTTCTTGCTATTGTGAACAATGCTGCAATAAACATACATACATGTGCAGGTTTCTTAATAGAGTGACCTGAGTTCTTCTGGGTATATTCTCAGTAGGGGAATTGCGGGATCATATGGAAGGTCAAGTTTTAGGAGTTTTAGAAATCTCCACACTGATTTCCACAGAGGCTGTACTAGTTTACACTCCCACCAACAGTGTAGAAGTGATCCCTTGTTAGCACATCCTCTCCAGCATCTGTTATTTTTTGAGTTATTGATCATGGCCATTCTGACAGGAGTTAGGTGGTATCTCAGTGTAGTTTTAACTTGCATCCTCCTGGATGACTAGTGAGGCTGAACATTTTTTCATGTGTCTGTTGGGTGCTTATACATCTTCTTTTGAGAAGTGTCTATACATATCTTTAGCCCACCTTGTAATGGGGCTGTTTGTTTTTTTCTTATCAGCACATTTGTGTTCCTTGTAGATCCTTGATGTCAGGCTTTTGTCACGCATAGAGTTGGCAAATATTTTTTCCCCGTCTGTGGGTTGTCTCCCTGCTCTCTTGATGGTTTCTTTGACTTTGCAGAAGGTTGTCAGTTTAATGAGATCCCACTTGTCTATCTTATCTCTTTGGCCTGGGCACTTCAGGTTTTGATCAGGAATCGGTTGCCAGTTCCAACTTCCATAAGAGTGGATTTTGCATTTTCTAGGGTTCTTACAATTTGAGGTTTTACATTTAGGTCTCTGATCCATTTAGAGTTGATTTTTGTGTATGGGGATAGGTAGGGGTCCTGTTTCAATCTTCTGCATGTGGTCAGCCCATTTTCCCAGCATCATTTACTGAATAGGTCCTCCTCTTCCCAGTAGTCGGAGGTGGAGACTTTGTCGAAGATAAGTTGGTTGAAAAATTGAGGTTTTGCTTCTGGAATCTCAATTCTATTCCATTGGTCTATATGCCTGTTCTTGTACCTATACCAGGCTGTTTTGATTACTGTAGCTTTATAGTATAGTTTGAAGTCTGGGAGTGTGATACCTCCTGTTTTTTTTTGTTTTTTTTTTTCTGAGGATTGTTTTGGCTATTCTTGGTCATTTATGTTTCCATATGAATTCCTGTATTGTTTTTTCTATGTCTGAGAAGAATGTTGCTGGTAATTTGATGGGTATTGCTTTAAATCTATTGATTGCCTTAGGTAAAATGGACATCTTAACAATGTTGGTTCTTCCAATCCATGAGCATGGAATATTTTTCCACTTGCTTGTGTCACCTTTGATTTCTTTGAGCAGTGTTGTGTCGTTTTCATTGTAAAGGTCTTTTACATCTCTGGTTAGGTAGATGCCAAGGTATTTCATTTATTTTGTGGCTATTGTGAATGGAACTGTGCTTTTTATTTGAGTTTCTGTTTGTTTATTATTGGTGTATAGAAATGAGATTGTCATTTGTACATTTATTTTATACCCTGAGACTTTACCAAAGTCCTTTATTAGTACCAGGAGGTTTTTGGCAGATTCTCTTGGGTTTTCAAGGTATAAAATAATCATCTGCAAAGAGAGATAACTTGACTTCTTCTTTTCCTATCTGGATACCCCTGATCACCTTCTCTTCTCTGATTGCTCTAGTGAGGACTTCCAAAACTATGTTGAACAGGAGGGGTGAGAGTGGGCATCATTGTCTTGTTCCAGTTTTCAGTGGAAATTGTTCCAATTTTTGTCTGTTTAGGAGTATGCTGACTGTGGCTTTCTCATAGATGGATTTTACTATTTTGAGGTATGTTCCACGTAGGCCTAGATGTTCAAGGGTTTTTATCAGGAAAGGGTGCTGGATTTTATCAAAGACTTTTTCTGCATCTAATGATGTAATCATGTAGTTTTTGTTTTTACATCTGTTGATGTATTTAATTACGTTTATGGTCTTACAAATGTTGAACCAGTCTTGCATCACGGGGATGAAGCCTATTTGGTCATGATGGATGCTTTTTGAGATGTGTTGTTGAATCCAGTTTGTTAGGATCTTGTTGAAAATTTTAGCCTCTATGTTCATCAAAGATATTGGCCTGTAGTTCTCTCTCTTTGTTGGGTCTTTTCCTGGTATCAATGTGATATGAGCTTCATAAAATGATTTGGAAAGAGTGCCATCTTTCTCAATCACCTGGAATACTTTCAATAGGATTGGTATCAATTCCTCCTTGTATGTTTTGTAGAATTCTGCTGGAAAGCCATCTGGTTCAGAGCTTTTCTTTGTTGGTAGTTTTCTTATGACAGTATCAATTTCCTTGATTGTTATTGGTTTATTTAGGGTCTCAGTGTTCTCTTGTTTCATTCTAGTTAGGTTGTGTGATGTCAGAAAGTCCTGCATTTCCTTTAGGTTTTCAAGTTTGTTTCCATAAAATTGTACATAGTAGTCTGTGATAATCTTTTGTATTTCTTTGGGGTCAATTGTGACTTCATTTTTTGTGTTTCTAACTGAGTCTATTTGGGACTTTTCTTTCTTTTTCTTGGTAGTCTGGCTAGGGGACCATCTATCTTGTTTATCTTTTCAAAGAACCAGTTTTTTGTTCCATTTATTTTTTGTATTATCTTTTTGTCTTCAATGTCCTGGATTTGGGCTTTTACTTTGGTTATCTGGATTCTTCTGCTGAAGTTGGGGTTTTGGTGGTCTCTCATTTCCAGCTTCCTTAGGTGACTTGTTAGGCTGTTAACTTGTGATCTTTCCATTTTCTTCATGTGTGTTTGTAAAGATATGAATTCCTCTCTTACTACTGCTTTTATGGCATCCCAGAGGTTTTGGTAAGATGTTTCTTCACTTTCATTTCTTTCCAGGTACATTTTAATCTTTGTTTTGATTTCATCGTTGGCCCAGGAGTTACTTAGCATCATACTGCTTGTGTCCATGTCTTTGTGGGTTTTGGGGGAACTTTTTTGGTGCTGATATTTCTTTTTATTCCACTGTGGTTTGAGAAGGTGCATGGCAAAATTTCAGTCTTATGAAAGTTGTTTATGTTTGATTTACGGTCAATGATGTGGTCGGTCTTGGAGTTCATTCCATGTGGTAATGAGTAGAATGTATATTCTGTGGTCGTTGGGTGGAGTGTTCTGTGGTATCAATTAAGTCCATTTGTTTAAGAGTCTTATTGAGATTCTGGGTCTCCTTGCTGATTTTTAGTCTTGATGATCTGTGTAGGGTTGTGAGTGGGATATTAAAGTCCCCAGCTATGATAGTGTTAGAGTCAATCTCCTTTTTAAGTTTGCCTAGATGCTGCTTTAGAAACATTGGTGCTCC
>CAUYQG010051926.1:0-10398 GCA_963574415.1 Tarsius wallacei | reverse complement strand
AATTAGGTCAGTCCCTCCGGGGTGTGCAATCCAATGCAGTGAGAAAGATGCAAAGAATTGCACAGAAGTTAGATTAGAAAATATAGTTCACTTAGAAATTAAATTAAAGAGGGGAAGAAAGAGGGGATTCACCTCCCCAAGGTAGGGGAGGGGCCCAAAGTGAGGAAACATGGCCTGGCCATAGCTCAAAGAACATGTGGCCACACCATAGTTTAGCAAGACAATGGTGGCCGAATGATCACGGTTGAGTCTTTTTGATCCTTCCCTTTGATGGGGGAAGATTATTAAGGTGATTGGGTGTTGGTCTGCTTCACATCACCACAAAGGGGCAGGCTTTTTTATTTCTGCAAAACTGTTAGCCTTGAGTTTCAATGACCCCTTGTTTGGGCTCCCTTCCTTGGATTTTAGGGAATGTTCTTTCATTGCCACATCCTCAGGGAAGCTCTGTGTGAACACTCATTTGTCACCACCCATTGGCACATGCTCCTAGAGCACCTGGCCTCCTCCTCTGTAGCCTGGTCACAGGTAGAATCATTTAAATAGCTATTTTCAGTGATTTGTTGAATGCCTGCCTTCACAGTGCCTGGTACACAGAGGCACCAGGTGAACTGACCAACAGCTGGCTTATAACTTCCTGCATTCTCCTTGGTTTTTTGTTTTTGTTTTGTTTTTGTCGTTGTTGTTGTTTTTTACAATGTATATGGATTGAACTGGGGAAAGCTACTCATTTCTAGTATCAGGTATTTTTAACTTAGATTTGCTGTTTCTCACAAAATAGAGGATTTATCACAAGTGTAACGCAGTAGCCCTGAATCTGAGAGGACTTGGATATAAGGTTCTTTATATATTCCAAAGAAATCTCCCGGAGGTCCGGCAGGGAAAGACACTGATTTACTAGAATTTACGGGAGGCACCAATGGCAGCCAGTCGGGGTAAAAAGAATCTGTACCACGGGGCACTAAAGCAAGCAGTTTTATAGTCAAGCAAGTTAACTATTCAACGTGCTACAGGGTGGTTACAATCACGGTGGGTATAAGGGTGCTGCGCACATTGTTCTCAGTTCTGCTCAATGACCTGTACCTCAGGACAGCTACTGGGAATATGCAAACACTGCAGAGACTAGCCTTGGCCAGAGGCTGCTGCTCCCAGAGGGAGGGCCAGAAAGAGTAAATGTCTGGTCACAAGGTGAAAGAGTCAATGTCTGGACAATTACATCACAACAAAGTAGGAAGTGTTTAAACTTACACGCTGGGGAGATACCAGATGGATTTATGTCATAATCTATAACCACTACTCTGTTCCCTAAATTGTCATACACTGCCTTCTCATTCCATAAAGTAAAATAGGTCTCTGTTATTGTGGCACTAGAACAAGCTACTTTGAAAGCCGCTTGCATTTGTGTGCAAGAAACATTTGTGTGACTTTGGTCTCTCTTGGCTTCAGTCTCCTTGTTTATAAAAAATGGTGGTTGTTGAGACAATAAGAATAAGTCTACAAGATTATGTCAAAAGGCAGGACTCAATCTGAGAAAAACCTCTCGTATTCTTAAAATAAACCAAAGTTGACTGGGCAAGGTGGTGTGCTCCTGTGATTCCAGCACTCTGGGAGGCTGAGGCAGGAGGATCGCTTGAAGTCAGGAGTTTAAGACCAGCATGGGCAATATAGCAAGACTCTGTCTCTTCAAATAGTTTTTAAATATTAGCCTGACATGGTGGTGTGCACCTGTAGTCCCAGGTACTTGTGAGGCTGAGGCAAGAGAATCCATTGAGCCCAGGAGTTCGAGGCTGCAGTGAGTTATGATCATACCACTGTACTCCTGCCTGGTTGACAGAGATAGACCCTGTCTCTAAAAAAATAAAAACAAAAACCAAAAACAAAATGAATAAAAAATTTTTAAAAAATATGTCACAAGAGAATGATCTCAACATGAAGGACTTTTTCATTTAATTAATAGGAAAAGAGATACTTTTCACACTGTCATGTTCACCTTAGGTTGAATTTCATCACATGTGTCTATGTGTTTCTAAGTAAGCAGTCTACTTTTACCATTTGTATTAGTTTTCTAGGGTTGCCTAACAAATGACCACAAACTCGGTGCCTTAAACAAAAAACAGTTATTCTCTTTCTGTTCAGGATGCCAGAAGTGTAAGATCAAGATATCGGCAAGGCCAACCTCCCTTCAAAGGCTCTAGGGGAGAAGACTTCATTGCCTCGACCAGCTTCTGGGGGCTTCAGGAGTTCCTTGGCTTGTGGCGGCATCACTCTCACCTCTGCTTCTGTCTTCACATGGCCTTCTTTTTGTGTGGCTTCTCTTCTTTTGTCTCTTATAAGGGTGCTTGTCACTGGATTTCAGTCCCATCTGGATGAAGCAGGATGATCTCACCTTAAAATCCTTAACTTAATTACATTTTCAAAACCCATTTCTCAAATGAGGTCACATTCACAGGTTCCCAAGGCTAAGGCATGGGCATGTACTCATTCAACACAGTACCATCAGGCAAGAAGTACTTGATATCATCATCAAATTTCCCAGAGCTCAAATATTTCTCTTTAGCCCATCATACTTCAGAAAGAATTAAGTGGTGAGTTTTTAAAGAATTAAACTATTATTTTGGCTATGTTTATAAGGAAGGGGAGAGGATAGTCCACTTGGCTCATTTGCTGTCACGGCAAAGAATGATGCTGACTTCTAACGTCATAAAAATGGTTTGCAGCTCAAAGCATTAGTCAAGAATTCGGGACTGTATTTCTTGCAAAATTCAATGTCAGGTAGAAATTACCAGTGGAAAATGTGGGCAAATCATAAAGACAAACCTATTCTCCCCAAGTCATCAATGATTGGAAATACTATGCATTTCAAATCTAAACTAATCTTAAAACACTGCCCATTGCTTCAGTCATACAAGTAAAACTGACAATGTCTCGAAATGCAAGGAATTTCTTTTTAATATTAAAAGCAAACACAAACACATAATTTCATACAAGTCTGTTAACTGATCAGGTTCTAACTCTAGTGATTGTGTTTTCCCTGATACTAGGCTAAGCTGTTCAGGATTCCCTGCTATGGATTAACTCATTTATATGAATAGGCTCAGAAACTGGCCAGAAATAAAAATTCTACCAAGAAAAAAATCCAGAACTTCAAGTAAAAGAGCAGAGCCCATCTTGACATGATCAAGCATTACTCTATGTAGTAGAGATTTTTCTTCATGAGGATTTATTTTCTCTCTTTAATTTAGGCCTCCTGAAATTACCTAGTCTTTATCATTAAAAATTTGAAGCATTTGAGCAATAATTTTCACATAATATGCCTTCTGGAAAAATAAAATCTACCTCTTCTGTTATCTCCGCCCAGCATATATTTCAATAATCCTCAAGAAGATAAGAAATGTTTAGCTATAGTTAGACAAATAGCTTTTTATGTAAGCTTCTGTTAAGCATATATCAAAATAGAAACTATATTTTGGCCAAAAATATCTTTTTGCCAGTTTTCCTGCTTTATGTATTCACAAAATAGAAGTGGGGTGGGGAGGAGATGGGATGGACACTTGTAAACTGTTTTCTCTTTTCAAATATAGCAACATTCCACGAAAGCTACTTTGAATATTGTGATTACATTATTCTGTATTTCTAATGTCTTCAAAAGACAGTTATAATATTATAATATTATAATATTATAAATTATTGAGAGAAATGAGCATGAATCATTTAAATTAGATTTCCACAGTTAAGTACACAGAATTAAAGGTTAGCAGACAGCATAAACCACAATATCCTGGCACTTTCTGTTTGATCAGTTCCCTTAAAAATGATTTATAATATGTCGATTGTTGATAGTATATATCTCTTTAGCATAGTGCTGTTCTTACTCTGATATGATTTTAGTGGGAGAGAACTATTAAGTTTCTTAAATGGTTTTAAATGAAAATAAAACACATGAAAAGAATAAAAGATACTGTGTTTTTATATGAATCAAAATATACTTTATTTGAAAAATTATCATTGTCACAGTTACAAGTATCATTGCTCAAATGTTTGTGAGATGAGACACTTTGCTAGATGTTTCATATATATAACAACTCCGAGGGACATAGCTCATGATGACAAGATGAGGTGGGCATTTTTGTCTCCACTGATAAAATTGATGTTCAGACAGGATTGTGATTTTCCCAGAAAGATTTCAAATCTAGTACAGGGGGTTCCAACGCCCCCTACTTTTCCTGTTGGAATTAATTTGCTTTAAAAAAAAATTATTAGCAACTCTAATCATAATCATCTCACTTAAGCACTGGCGCTGCATTTAGTAGTAAAGAAAGAACATGATATAAATTGAAAATCAAATTTAAAGGCTCAGAAAATCAAAACTGTTAGATATAAAAGATACCTATGCATTGGGAAATTTGGTGGCAAGAATCTCTAGGGACATGAAAAGATTTTCAAGCTATATCATCAGTTAGGCTCCATTTATGTAAAACATTCAGAAATCTTTTCTTCTAAAAGTACATTCAGGAAAATGTTTTCTCCAGCTCTTGATGCCCTCTGCTAAATCCAAATGTGTTCAGTAAAGAAAGCCATGTGGAACAGCAAACAATAATAGCTACAGTTCATGCCCAGTTTAGTGCTCCATTCTTTGTCTCCTGTTTAAGATCTAACCTTTACTCATGGAGATTAAGCCGTTTGCCTAATAATTAAGGAGAGCCTGACTCAAGGGTATAGTACTGAGTGCTGAGTAGGCTTTCAATATTAATTAAATGAATAAATGAATGTTCTTCAGTCACACCATGCGTTACTTACTCAAGCCACAGGTCTAGAAAGTGAACTGAAACCCTGCCTTTAGGACCTCAGCGCTCTTGATTTCTCTTGCTCTATAATTTTAGAATAGTAACATTTCAGCATTCCTAAGGGACTTACAGCCTATCAGGTTCAGCTACTACTTTTGCAGATGAAAACATTTTTATCTATACATCTAGCACGGTCCTTACTAGTGGACAAGTCTATTTCATAAAAAGATAAAACGGCTTGTCCAATTCTTGACAATTTCCTCGTTGTGTAGATGAGGAAGTTGTGTAGAGCTGTCTAGATTACATTTCCTGGTTCTGAAGCCCTTGTTGTTGTTTTTATCACTTCCAGAGAAGAGGGTACAATACAATTTTATACTAAGCAAAAAGAAAACTGCCATGAATGGATTTGGATTCTCATATATAATGATGATTAGATTAACTTTAAAGTCAACGATTATTTAGAGGTAGATCTGTCTTAGAATAGACATATTTAATCAGACAGAGGAGAAGTATTATAAGGCTCTAAATACAAAAATTAAGGACATATGTTTCATAGACCTTTATTAATGTCTCAGTACCCGTCAGCTTTTAAAGGGGATTTAGTGTGAGAGAAAAATCACTTCATGTGTGGACATTCATTTGGCACATAGTTTGTAAATAATTCTTCTACCCAAGGTGCCATGCTAGGGGATACATGGGATTCCAATTCCAGTGCATAGAACAGTTCCATGTTATAACTACTTGCTGCTTTATAAAACTTACCAGGAAAAATGTTATTATAAGACATGGGAGCCTTGTCATGGTCTAGCTTTCTATTCTATATTATCAATCTCTGAGTTCCTTAAAGACAGAGAGGTTTTGTTGTTGTTGTTTGTTTTTTGCAACCAGACCCTGGCATAGAGTGTTTTCTAAGTAAACATTTGTTAACACCTAAATGTCTGAAAAGATCCCACCTAAAGTCATTCTTTTATTACAGGGATTCTTAACCCTGGGCTATGCATTAGAACTACCTGGTGAACAGTTAAAATAATGATATTCTCACCTGACAGCCCCAGAATTCTGATGAACTCCATTGATTAATCAGGGCTTGTGCCTAAGTGATTTTTGTTTTGTTTTATTGTTGTTTTTAAAATTTCAATTTGATTATCTTGATGTCTCTTTAGGAGACACTCCTACAAAGACATCAAGTTCAGGATATCATAAGACGCAAGAGACAGTCCTGGTGGCAAATACACACAAACTGACATTCCAAGTTAAAGTTGAATTTTAAATGTAGAAGAAGTTTAATATCTCCCTTGGTTTCTTCCACCCCCTTTCCCAATTTCCACCATAGGTACTTATTAATTTCAGTGATGACTTATTAGCTTGGGCAACTGACTACAAAGAGTCGTGTCAAATGCCATGGATAATTCTAGATCGTTAAATATTTATGAATGACAGAGGACTGGAGAGGTAAGGAAAAGGAACATGTCTTCAATTTCAAAGAACTGAGCACATGCCTGGGACCTAAGAGCAGGAACAGAGTTAGATGAATGACTTCTAACTCACGAACAGTGATGTCCATCCACTAAGGAGAATAGAAGGATGTTTTTCTGAATAGTTTTGAAGACTGGCAGTATCCCAAATGTTTTTGTAGGGCAAAGCAAAGCCCAAGTTTAGTAACTAACCAGGACTACTCTTATTGAAAAATAGCTATCCCAGATATGAAAGAACTCTGGGGGTTATCTGAAACATACAGGGGCCCTCACTTTCTTCCTCCATGCAAGGCTATTTCTAAGTGATTCACTATAAGGCGCACTCTTCCAAGGTCAATCTGCAACACAGATCTATGTGGTAGTCTACTGTATAAGGGGATTAATTTAGTAATGATTTTCAACACTCACCTCATAAATCTTTGACTAGGAATTCTTAATGCTTCCCACAAAGTTTGCTTACTATAAGCCACAACTTGGCACAATTCCCCTCAGAGATAGCATTAACATTTGACCCATTGCTCTCAGAAATTGAGGGGGAAAAAAAAAAGAAACCGAGAAAAAAAAATTTACTCTTTACATCACCCAGCCTCTCCCAGTGCCTGGTAGCAAGACCCACGTCTTACTTCCTTTTGGAAAGCTATGTAACCTTTGTGTGTCCCATTTTCCTCAGTTTCAAATAGAGCTGAAGGAGAAAGAAGTTAACACAGTACATTTCCCTAGCAAAACATTGGTCAATATTTAGCTTGTTTCCTTTTCGACCAGTATTTTCTCACATGGGCATTCTTATTTGTTTGCTCATATTACGGATGAGTTTTCTAAGTCTCAGAGAAGTTCAGTCAATTTTTCAGTTCATATGTTTAGAAACAGGATCAATCATAGTCTCCCCCTTGTAGGTAAAGTGCTGGGTATCGCCTCTACTTAACCAAACCCTCGCTCCCAGAGAAGAAAGGGTGCTTTGCAGTTCTGTTCATCTTAGGTGGGTCATGGGCTATGCCACAAAGCCCAACAGCTCACTGCTATTGCTTCATTTTGAAAGAAAAGAATAAATAGAAGCAGCACCTGTCAAGTACCTTCTAAAGAGCTGATGTAAATGAAGGTGATCTCCTGGAAGACTGTCTTTAATAAGTTCAAAACAGGTTTCCTAATGGTTAGATTTACATTCTTCTTCAGCATCTCTTACCCTTAGTCCAGATCTAGAGACAGTTCTAAAAAAGAACAGAAGAGTTTCCCAGAGGTGAATCCTAAAATGTAAATTGTATGCAAAGACTACAAAAATGTGAACAGATTGAACAAACAGATTGACTCTCAAGGACAAAGCTTGAATTTATATATCCTTCCAGATTCATAGAAGCATGGTTTTGTAAAACTAAGCTAACTAAATCTTAATTTTCTGCGAGTTACGTCAGGTGTTACTGCATTCAGAGGGGACAATAAACAATTTAACACTTTAATCACTGTCACTCAATGAGAAGTACCATAAACATGTTAATCTATGATTTACTAACCTTCTAGAAGAAATTAGATGTCAACAAACCCACCTCAATAAGTCCTTCAAACAAGTATACGGAAGAAAGTCAAGAATTGAAAAATAACTTTGACAGCCAGGCAAATTGGCTTATAAGTAATTTAAAAGCTCTATTTTACTTCCTAAATTGTCTTGGAAATGAGAATTTTTGACTCAGTGTTTTCGAAAATGTTAAATTATATATTTTTTCCACCTTAGGAGACTTTATTTAGCATAATAAAAATAGGCACAATACATTTAAGAGGAGAAATTATTATTTTTTCATATTTCTGTTCTTTCAGTTACAAAAGTAATGCCATGTTGATTACAAAGATTCAAAGAGAACTGTTTCAAACATATAATGAATGGATACCCTGTGCCTCTACTGCAATACAATCTCACACTGTCACTGTTAATCTCCATTGCTAAATATGTACACATATGTATATATACACACACACACACATATATGTTTAAGATACAGTAGAATGAGTCACAGGTAATAAAACAGGTAGTGAAGTCAGATTACCTAAGGGAATTTCTTCTTTGTTTCTTCACAGGCTAGAGATCACAGTCAAATTACTTAATATCTCTGTGTCTCAATTAACTAAAGATAAAATGGTAAGTTCATGTGAGAACTAAATAAGATATTATAGGTAATGCATTCCAAGTAGAGCCTAGAGAATGAGTAACATTATAAAAGCTGAATATATACAGTTATTATCTTTTTTTTGGTTTTTATTTTTGAGTCCAGGTCTTACTCTGTCACCTAGGCTGGAGTACAGTGGCATGGTCATGGCTCACTGCAGCCTCAAACCTCCTGGGCTGAGGCAATGGCGATCCTTCCATCTCGGCCTCCCGAGTAGCTGGGACTATGGGTGAGCGCAACCATGCCCGGATAATTTTTGTATTTTGTATATTTTTTTTGGTAGAGAAAAGGTCTTGCTATTTTGCCCAAACTGGTCTTGAACTCCTGGGTTCAAGCAATCCTCCCACCTTAGCTTCTGAAAATGCTTATTATGAGCCACTGTGCCTGGTCTATAAATTTATAATGATGAGCCGGGTTCGGTGGCTCAGCCTGTAATCCCGCGCTTTGGGAGGCTGAGGTGAGTGGATTGCCTGAGCCTGCGGGTTCGAGACCCACCTGGGCTACTCGGCGAGACCCCATCTCTACAATAAATCAAAAAATCAGCCGTGCGTGGTAATGCATGCCTGTGATTCCGGCTACTTGGAAGGCTGAGGCGGAAGGATCGCCGGAGCCCTGCAGGTCGAGGCTGCGGTGGCCAGGAGCGGCCACTGCACTCCAGTCTGGGTGACAGAGTGAGACTCCAACTCCAACTCCAAAAAAAAAAAAAAAAAAAATTATAATGATGAATCTGCATTTGTGCTTTTCAAGAAAAAAATCAATTAAGGTAATTATTGGCCAATAAGTGAATAATACTGATACTCCTGGCTTACTCTAATTAGGGAACTAAATTCCCGAGACTCAGGACCTCTGGTGCTAAAACTCTTAGTGCTAGAATTCTTAGACAAACTGAGAGGAGTTTGTCCTCCTGGGTCAAATAGGAAACTAGTTGCAGGGTGGAGAGAAACACAGGAAGTAAAATCATTGAGTTGCTGGTGTTTTCAGACCTTGGTTACATGATCAAGGGTTAGAAGTGTCATCATCATCGGCTTCTCCAGTCCCCCAAGAGCCATCATTCCCATCATGTCAGCTCTTTCCTGGAAAAGACATGGCCTGTGCTTCAAGACTTAAAGTTGCTTCAGCTTCAAGTATTTTGTCGTTTTATGCTAATTAAAATACAGTACAGTATAACTACTTAATAGTTTTTCTTAATTAAATAGTAGATAATTTCAGGAGAGAAATGAAAACTTCAAAGGAGCAAAAGGAAATTTTAAAACTGAAAAAGATACCTGCACAAGCATGTTTATTGCAACATTATTCACAATAGCAAAAACATGAAACCCATTGTGTTGTCCATCAAAAGTGGACTGGCTAAAAAAATTGTGGTACATATACATGATGGAATACCACACAGCCATAAAGAAGGAAAAAAAATTATGGATTGTGCGGTTATTTGGATGGATTTAGAGTCTATCATACTCAGTGATCTATAACAGAAACAAAAAAATGAGTACCATGTGTTCTCACTCATAAGTGGACCCTGAACATTTATCATAATACTATCAGAAAGGGTTTGGTGGTAGCGAGACACTGCCAGGGGATGGGGAGAGTACATCAAAAAGGGTACCTGATCGCAAACCAGGCGAAATGGAGACCAAAGGGAGGCCCAAACTTTACCTGTACTATGACAACTTGTATACCTAATCCTGAATTGTACCCCACATCTTTAAAATAAAATAAAATAATTGTTAATTGTATGTATATATCACATTTTAAAAATTCACTCATCTGGCTGGGTGTGGTGGCTCATGCCTGTAATCCCAGAACTTTGGGAGGCAGAGGCAAGAGGATTGCCTGAACCCAGGGGTTTGAGACCAGCCTGGGCAACTTGGTGAGACCTTATCTCTACAATAAATCAAAAAATTAGCCGGGTGTGGTGGTACGCACCCGTATCTCCACCTACTTGGAATGCTGAAGCAGAAGAATTGCCTGAACCCAAGAGGTTGAGGCTGT
>CAUYQG010051923.1:0-24242 GCA_963574415.1 Tarsius wallacei | reverse complement strand
TACCACGCCCGGCTAATTTTTTGATTTATTGTAGAGATGAGGTCTCGCTTGCCCAGGCGGGTCTCGAACCCGCGGGCTCAGGCAATCCACTCACCTCAGCCTCCCAAAGGCGCGGGATTACAGGCTGAGCCACCGAGCCTGGTTTAGGGTAAACTTTTAAATAAAAGGAAAAAGCCTCCTTTCAACTTTTGTGAAAACATTGTAGTAGCCTTAACACTTGAGTATTGTTGTTTTCATTCTCACTGGTCTTTCCTTTCCTTTCCTTTCCTTTCCTTTCTTTTCTTTTCAGTTGGGGGTCTCACTCTTTTGTCCATGCTGGAGTGCCCTGGCATGATCACGATGGTCGCATCTCATGACAGCCTCAGTCTCGACTTCCTGGGCTCAGGCGATCCTTCCACCTTAGCATCCTGAGGAAATGGGACTACAGGCATGTGCCACCACACCCAGCTAATTTTTTGAAAAAAAATTTTTTAAATTACTTTTCCCAGGCTGGTCTTGAACTTCTGAGATCAAGTGATCCTTCGGTGTTGGTCTCCCAAGATGCTGGGATTACAGGCATAAGCCACTGCGCCTGGTTCTCATTGCTATGGAAGCCAATTTGATCTCCTATTCTCACATCTCTAATGAGTTTCACTTCTTTCTTCCAATAAATTACCAAGCCCTACTATGGACTGTTGCCGAACTGTGACTTTACAAGCCAACCATTCTTGTTTGTCAAGGGGACCCCAGAAGCGACCAGTGTAAACAGGAGACCCATGTTACTGTGGTGCAGAATAAATGCTCTTGCTGCCATTCATGCAAATCCAGCTAAGGGTCTCAATTATCTGCTTCTTTATCCAAATTCTGGTTCACTTTTTTTGCACAAGTCCAGAAGGAAATGAGGTCTCCTGGGAAAACAACTGCCAAGTCCCAATTCTGAGTGTGGGTCTGTTTTCTGGAAGAAACTCTGGAGGCTCCAGCAGTCAGCAAGGGGGCGCCAGGGCTGTGGGGCACCAGCAGGAGGACATAGGCAGGCTAGGCTGGCCCAGTGACAGGATGGCAGCTGGAAAGGGCTTTGGCTCTGAGGCCTGGGACCCGCCTTTGCTGACGTCGGCGCCCTGGAGCAGGACTGCTGACGCGCACGGGCAGGCTGTCTGTTTACTCGATTGTTTTTTAAGGGTTGCACTTCCAGTAAGGCCTGAGAACACGCCGTGACACCCTCATTTACAGCACCGAACGTGTCATTCGAGCGGCACGTGAGCCAAGAAAGGGAGAGTCCAGGAAAGGTGAGATTAGCTGCCTGTCGGGTAAATCAAGGTGCTTGGGGTAAATCCGATGGCCACGTGAGGACCACCCAGGAGTACACTGGATGGGCCCATCTGAGTAGAATTTCTTCTTATGACAGTCCAAGTAGTCAACAGATCTTGGTCTAGGAGTAGGAACTGCTGTCAGGTTGCTGACTTCCAGAGTGGCCTGGGCAAATAATTTCTAATCCTGGAGCCCAGGGCCTCATGTGTGCAGTGAGGGCATGCATTCATTGTTGCCTAAGTGGGCAGCACTGAGCCATCCTGGGCCCAGTGCTCTGTCTTCCTGGCCATGTGACCCAGGGAGAGGCCTTTCCCTGCCAAGATGTAGTCTTCTCATGTGTATGTGGAGACATTTCTGAACCTGGGACCTCTCAGGAATGGGTGGTGTTTTGTGAGGAAGCACACAGTCTTCTCAGCAGAGTGGTGGGCATCCAGTGAGTGCTTGGCACACAGACATTCTCGTAAGTATAGTGCCATTGGAGAGCATCTGTGGAGGGTTTTGGGCACAGCCAGCACCATGTGAGGGGCTGGGAGCTTCTGAAGCATCTCCCTTGAATATTCATGGTCTAAAAACACAACACCACTGGCTCTTTCCTCCCTTCTGACAGAGGATACCAGAACCATTTCCATTTCACAAAGACTCCTAAAACATAGTCACTTTTTATTTGAAACCATTCCCTTAAGGCAAAGATCAGGCTGTCCATTTAGAGCTAAAGAGAATAGCAATAACCCAAATAAATTCCTCTCAGAGCTGTAGACTTGCAGCATTTTCAAGTGTGTTATCTCTTGGGAATCCTTCTGACAACCCTATGAGGTGGGGAGGACGCATGTTATCTACATGCTGCAGGTGAGGAAACTGAGGCTTAGAGAGGTTGCCAAAGGTTCTATGGTTAATAAGGGGCAGAGACAGGACTACATCTGGTTCTTAATCCAGTGTCTTTCTAGAACAAAACAATGCAGTTTGTAGTTGACACCTCAAAACTTGGAAAAAGCACAGAGAGGTTTGTGAGCTGTCTTCCCATCCTTCCCTGTGGTTGGTTGAGAGGCAAGCCCGAATAGGAGAGGTGTGCTTCAGAGAGGGTGCAGATACTTCACCCCTGCAGGGGATAGCCTCCAGGGTTAGGCCTTCCTTTTATGCATGTGCTGTCTAGGAAGACCCTTCCCCAACTGCCACCTGCTGGATGGGGGGGGGGAGATTAAGAGATTTATTATGAGAAATTGGTTCATGTGATTATGAAGGCTGAGAAGTCTCACAATCTGCTGTCTGCAAGCTGGAGACCTGAGAAAAGCTGGTGATATCGTTCCAGTCTGAGTCTGAAGCCCTGAGAATCAGGAGAACTGATGGGATGAGTTCTAGCCCAAGTCCACAGGGTTGAAACAGGAGACCCAATGGTGTAAGTCCCAGTTTGCAGGCAGGGAAGATCAGTGCCCCAGCTCAGCAGTTAGGCAAAGATAAAGAGTTTTCTTTTTCTCTACTTTTTTGTTCTATTTAGACCTTCAATGAATGAGATGTAGTCCACCCACACTGGGGAGGGCCCTCTGCTTTACTCTGTCCACCAATTCGAACACTAATCTCCTCACAGACACACCCAGAAATAATGTTTAACCATTATTGGGCATCCCGTGACTCAGTCAAGTTGACACATAAAATTACCCATCATATTTTTATTTTACCCTTTGGTAATTATGTAGAGGATCCAGAGATGGTAGATATGGCTCCTGGTCTCCTAGAGTCTACAGACAGGGAGGGAGACAGAAATATACACTCACCCACAGTCACCATGAGAAACCATCAGAGGAGAAAAGAGGGACCTCTAAGAGGCTTGGCAAGACAGGGAAGATCTCCCTTGCCAGGTGGCAACATGTTTGGGAGGCAGCAAGTGCCTGAGGGCATCATGGGCTGGAAGGGAAGACTAGAGAGGTGAGGGGAGAGTGGACACAAAGTCCTGAACTGAGGTCGTGGAGCTGGATGGGCAGGTGTGGTGTGAGAGCTTTCAGGAGATGAAACCATGGGACTTGGCCGCCGTCATGGGTTGAATAGCACCCTCCAAAATTTCAAGTCTTAATCCCTGTTACCTGTGAATGTGACCTTATTTGGAAATAAGGTCTTTGTAGGTATAATCAAGTTAACATGAGGTCATTCGAGTGGGTCCTAATCCAATATGACTAATGTTCTTTTAAGAAGAGGAAAAAAGACACAGAGACAAGGACATGTAGAGAGAATGACATGTGATGACATAGACACGCAGAAGGAAGATGACCATGTGACAATACAGATTGGAGTGCTGCAGCTGTAGAAGCCAAGGAACGCCAAGAATTGATGACCACCACCACAACTGAGGAGAGAGGTCTGGCAGGAATTCCAAGTCCCAAGAAGGAACTGCCTTGCAGATACCTTGATTCTGGACTTTTGGTTTCCAGAATTTGTAGAATATATTTCTGTTGCATTCAGCCATCCAGTGAGGCATGCTCTGTTGCAGCAACCTTAGGAATCTAGCATGGTGGCTGCTTAGAAGTTGGGATGAGGAAGAAAACAAAAGGCATGCTATGTGGAGTGAAGATGATGGCATGGGGTAAGGAGGCAGACACTCATAGGAGGCAGCAAAGACAACTGGATAAGATATTCTGAGTCTCATATTTTACTAGTAAGTGGGCACCTCTTTCCTTCTCTTTTAGAACAGAGCCCCTAGAGTACTATAGGCCTCTGGTGGGAATGCCCTGTGCTGGTCTCTGTCATCTTCCCAGTAGCTCATGGGCAGGTCCATAGTTCTTTCAGGTTGGGTAACACACAGCCTGCAGCCAGGAGGCAATCGATACATTTCTAAAGCATCACTCTAGAAAATTCCTTGGATTACAATCCCACCACAGTGGAATGGCAAGTAGCATGACATAGAGAGAAGTCAATGAACTCCTGAAGTCAATTACTGTTCATGCCGCCTGAGGTGGGGACAATGGGAACAAGGCTCACAGTGAAGTGTGTCTGATCTTTTCCCATGCTCCTGGCCGGTCTTCCTCCCTCTGCCAAGGTCCAGGTGTTTGGCTGGTGGGAGGCATCTCCTGGAGGGAGTCTTCCTTCTTTGGAGGCACCGCTGCTCAATATCAGAATTCCTGATTTTTCACACACTGATTACCCACTGCAGGCTGAGGAATTCCAGAGGGTTTCAGGAACTGGAATGTCTTGGGGAGTCCCGCTGTAGTGTCAGCACCTCACTCCTTTCTGGGCCATGCTCTCCCCCCACCGCCCCCAGTAACTGGGGCTATAGATACTTGCCACCATGTCTGGCTAATTTTTAAAAAAAAAATTTTATAGAGGTGAGGTCTCTCTATGTTACCTAGGTTGGTCTCGAACTCCTCAGCTCTAGTGATCCTTTCACCTCAGTCTCCCAAAGTGCTGGGAGTACAGGTGTGAACTACTGTGACTGGCCCAAGTATTGGTTTCTTAGGCATCATTTCCTTTACCATCAAACATAATGTTATTCCTGCCAGTAGGTGAGTATAAGAAAGACACTTTTCGTTGATTTATTTATTATTTTGAGTTGGGGGTTTCACTCTGTCACCCAGGCTGGAGTGCAGTGGCATGATCACAGCTCACCACAGCCTTGACCTCCTAGGCTCAGGCAATCCTTATGCCTCAGTTTCCCAAGTAGCTAAGACTACAGGGTGCACCACCAAATCTGGCTAATATTTTCATTTTTTGTAGAGACAAGGTCTCATTATGTTACCCAGGCTGATCTCAAACTCCTGGCCTCAAGCAATCCTCCTGCCTCAGCCTCCCAAAGTGCTGGGATCCATGCTCCTTGAGAAGACAAGACACTCATGTCAAAGCTGAGGACTGATCTGATTCCATTCTCATAAAGGAATAGGGGAGATGAGAATGTTCAGCAAACAAAGGAGAGTAATTTGCTTATTAAAGGCATTTGTGATGAATGGAGTAGATATTTAAAAAAATAAAAACAGCTGAGTTTTAACTGGAAATTACCAAGCACAAAAGGGTGGGGCAGTAGCCATGTGAGAGGGAGGCTGGTGACATGGAAGGCTTTGCCCAAACGCGCACACATGTAACAAGACCTTGGAAGGGAAGAGGCCGCCAGGACAAGTCCTGTCAGGCTACAGGGAGCCCTTCCCGGACGCTGCTGGCTCCTGGAACCAATTTGCCTTTTCACTCACACGTAGGCAGCTTATCTCAGGTCTTGTTTTGGCTTAGAAATCTTTTAATCTCCTAGGATCGTTTGAATGGATCAGCTTCTATTTTTATTCTTGGATAGAGAAGAAGTGAATCAGAGACCCGGCCAGCTCCACTGGACTTGTGGAGGCCTGCCCCCGAAAACTAAATTCTTTGCAGCTTCAAGCAAGTTGACAGCCTTGAGAGACTGAAATGAAAACACCAACGGGATAGGTCGGTCCTGCCCCTAACCATGGAGTTTGGTGCGTAGTAGGCATCCATTCCAATTATCTTTCTTGTCCTGCCCCCACTGCACAGAGCATGGAATGCAAGACCATGGCAACCAGCAGGTTGTTTTCTGAACTGGGGAGCCCAGTGTCTGTCATTTTATCAAAACAAAAATACGTGTGGGTGTGACTACATCCAACAGCACATTCTAGGCTTCACGCAGACTTGGGAACCTTTGTTTTCCTTTCCTTATACACTGCATTTATCCCCCATCTTCTTTCCAAAGGAGACTCCGGGGAATGTAAGTATTCTGTTGAACTTATAGGCCCTTTCAAGTATTCTCGATGCTGATCAAAATCCATTCTGGGTTTTGTGGAAATGGGTGTTTGGGTTGACCTGGATGCCTTAACCCAGAGGCTGAGGAGTCACTGAAAACCAGTAGGGCTGTTTTGCCGTGATGCTGTTTCATATTGCAATGTCAACACCTCCCAAACTGAAAGCTAGAGAGTTAGACCGCTAGGAAGAGAAGAACAGGGGCAATGTATTCCCAGTGGGGACAAAGACGCAGGGGCTGGGGTCCCGGGTATTTGGGGCAATGTAGTGAGCTTATTGCAGCCCCATATGTCCTGGACAGAGTGATCTCAAAAGAGGAGTTGGCCATAGTTATAGTGGGACACAAGCCTGCTGGATTCCCCACTCTGGTCCACACAGCCCTAATCCATATATCTGCAATGGCTGTTCCCTTTGAAGCAACTGATCAGCCCACAGCTAAGCTGTGAGAAACACCCCCAAGCTGTTTCTTGTTCAAGGTGGCCATATTTGTGTTAGAGTTCTCCAGAGAAACAGAACCAATAGGATGTATATGCATATAAGAGATCAATAAGATCTATCTATCTGTCTGTCTATCTATCTATCTATCTATCTATCTATCTATCAATCATCTATCTATCATCTGTCCAGAGGGAGTTGGAGAGAAGAGATCTTTGTTATAAGGAATTGACTGATGTGATTATGGTAACTGGTAGGTCCCAAATCTGTTGTTGGCAACCCAGAAAGCCAAGAAGGGCCAATGTTTTAGTCAGAGTCTGAAGGATGGGAAAGATAGCAGCTCTAACTTGAGCAGTAAGGCAGAAGGAATCTCCTGCTGCTTAGACTTTTTGTTCTATTCAGAACTTCAGTTAATTGGATGAGGCCCACTCACATTAGAAAGAGAAATCTGCTTTACTCAGTCTACTGATACAAATGTTAATCTTATCTAGAAACACTCTCTCAGGTGCATTCAGAATAATGTTTGATCAAATTTCTGGACACCCTATGGCCCTGTCAAGCTGACACATAAATTAATCATTGAAGTATTCCATACCACAATTCTCATCCTGGGAGAGATTGGGCTTGGTTGGGTCCTGTCCAAACCAAGGGCAGCCACTTTGTGGGTTGACTGATGACCTACAAGGTGCCATGGAATAAAAGGCTTAAGCAGGGACCATAGTAATTAGCCAAGATAGTCATTTTCTTTCTCCTGGAGACATAGGTGGAGTCAATCAGATGGTACAAGAAGAGAAAAAAGGAGATATCTAGAGAGAAATAGAAACCAACAGACTGTAGGGAATCTGTGCTAATGGAGTGTCATAGTGAAGACACAAAAATGCATATGGTGATGGAGGGGAAACATGACAACAGGGAGTCCAGAGCTACCTTCAGTCCTGAACAACCTCCCAAGTTCACCCTCTATGGGGTCAGCAGTATATTAGATTCTGTCCTACCTCTATATGCCTTATTACTAGATGGGTTTTTAAATGTCATAAAACCCCAGTTATTTTTTTTAATTTTTGATTTTAAAGATGTGGGGTGCAATTCAGGATTAAGTATATAAGTGGTCCTTGTACAGGTAAAGTTTGGGGCTCCCTTCAGTCCCCACTTCATCTGTTTTGAGATCAGGTACCCCTATTGATAAAACTCCAGTCTTACGGTAATGTGTATGAGCCTATTTCTTACCATCAAATGAGATGAACCAATTTATCTATCATACATAACAAACTAATGCCAGTGACACTATCCTACTTGACTTTTCAAATTGATAGGAGTCCAAGTTCAAGAAAAGACCCATTTGAATGTTTTCTGATCTATTTTCTTCCTTTTTTGGCTAGGTAAGTGCTACATTTGGGAAGTGGAGGGAGACGAAGATCAGAGAATAGGGCTGAAGACCTTGGCCTTGTGTAGATAACAACTATTCACAGATTTTATAGTATAGGAAAATATAGGGTCACCCTTTGTTCACCACTGCAGCCTTTCCAGATCACTTAGTTTGCTAATCCAGTCTTTGATGTTCAAAATCTAACTTATAAATCTCCCCTGAGTGGAGAGTTGGGCAAGTGGAAGGAAGAGATAAAGTAAAAAAGGTTCACAGTGTTAATATAATAGTTATAACAGTTGATCCCTGAGAAATGTGGGCTTGAACTTTGTGGATCTACTTGTACACAGATTTTTTTTTTCACCTCTGCCACTCCTGAGACAAGACCAACCCCTCTTCTTCCTTCTCTTTGTTAGCTCGCTTAATATAAAGACTGGGATGAAGACCTTTATAATAATCCACTTCCACTTAATGAATAGTAAACATGGTTTCTCTTCCTTATGTTTTTCTTAATTATTTTTTCTTCTCCCTTGCTTCCTTTATTGTAAGAATACAGTATATAATACAAATAACATACAAAATGTGTGTTAATCAACTGCTCATGTTACCAGTAAGGCTTTTGGTCAACAGTAGGCTATTAGCGGTCAAGTTTGGGAGAGTCAAAAGTTATACATGGATTTTTGACTGTGCGAGGAGGTTGGCACCCCTAAACCTCACATTGTTCAGGGGTCAACAGTATTTAAGTTAACTAGAGAAGAATACAAAAATACTTTGATTCATTTGAGAAACGCTTATCGAACACCAACTGTGTGATAGGTAGGGTCTTAGGTGCTTAAGAGATGTTAATGAATAAAACAAGCAAAGAGCTTTGTTATAGGACACTTACGTTGTAGCAGGAGTAGGCAATAAACAAGAAATAAAAAGATAATAATACAATAGATAATAATGTAATACAATAAGGTAATAAATATCATAAGTTGAGCAAACATTTCGGTATGTCTAAAGTGATGAGTGCACTGGGAAGAAGGGAAACACAAAGTAGGGGAGGAAGGCATAGGCCTTGCTGGTGAAAGGACAGACTGCAATGCTAAATAGGGATGGTCAAGGTTGGCCCTACTAATAGGATGACCTTTATGGGAAGGCTTGCAAGGTCATTGAGGCATCTGGGGGAAGAGTATGCAGGCAGCTGGAGCAATCACTGCAAAGATAGTAGGGCAGGATCATCTGACATGCTCAAGGAATAGCAAGGAATCCAAAATGACTAGAATCTTTAGGGAGAGGAAAGAAGTGGGAAGCTGGGGCCAGACCTTACAGGAGCTTGAGGCAAAAGACAAGAATCAAAGATGGCCTTGAACCTGAGCATAAAAAGTACTAGTCATAATAATATGTACTAGTCATAGCCATTGGCATTTTATTAATTTCATCCCTGATTGAATCAGTAATTCCCATGGTGGGGAAGAAATTCTGTGTTTCACACACACCCCACCTCCAACCTGGGAATGTTTTCACACCATCCCCTTCTCTTAGTACCACTGTCTTATGGAGGCATCAGCATTGATGGGCAGTGACATATCTGACTCCACGCATGTGTTGGGGCAAGAGTAAGGTTGAAGACCAATGTTATAAACTTAACAAGACTAACTAATATCAAGTATTGCTTAATATATGTATCTTAGTCTGTTTGGGCTGCTATAACAAAGTGTCTCAGACTGGGTAATTTATAAGCAACTAAAATTTATTTGCTATAGTTCTGGAGCCTATTAAGTCCAATATCAATATCAGATTCAGTGTCTGGTGAAGGATTGTTCTCTGCTCCAAAGATGACGCCTCTTTCTGTATCCTCACATGGTAGAGAGGACAAGGAGGGTTCCTCAAGCCTCTTTATAAGGGTACTAGTCCCATTCATGAGGGCAGAGCCTTCAAGAACAAATCACTTTTTAAAGGCTCCACCCATTAATACCATCACATTGGGGATTAAATTCCAACATTGGGGGACACCAACATTCAGACCACAGCAATGTGCAAATGCTATTCTAAGGCAATTATTTTTATCACTTATATTCACACAAGGTATCCTGAGAAGATACCATGGTAGAATTTTTTTAAAGAATCTTAGGGGTTGTATCTTAATGTAGCAGAAATATTCCAGTAGGGCTTTCCATGTGTTCGTTTCAGATCACAAAACCAATTTAAATCCCATCACTTTGGGATAGGGTCAGACTCTGAGGAGTGGTGACTACATGATAGGTAAATGTCTTAGTCAATCTGGTTTTATCACCTAGGAGGCAAGATTTATCTGTCACTTTAGACCTTATTTAAAGCATCCTCTATGACTTCCTTTTGGTGTTTCTAATATTCTACTTGCATAGTAATTACATTTTTGGATTTCAAATACCCCCTTTTAAGCTGCTGTAGGCTCATGATGTGTAACAAATTATAATTTTTCTGAGACCCATGTGTAAATCTCAGACAGTGTAGGAATGGGCCCCAGAGTAGATTCCTGCTTCCACTCAGCATTTGGCCTCATTGTCCCATGCTCACCTCAACCTTCTCCCTCTCATGACAAAGTGAGCATTTTATTGGTAAAGTTGTGTTTTTGGTGATATTAACAAATTTGAGGAATTTTTTAGTCCTTGTGGTGCAGACTCACAATGTCAAAAGTCTATTTCTATTTTTACCTTTTCTGAGCACTTAAAAAAGGTTGAAATATAATTTAAGTACAATAAAATGCACAGGTATTACATGCTTAGTTCAACAAACTTGAACAGTGGTACACCTGTGTACCCATCATTCCAATCAAGATCCAGAACATATCTACCACCCCAGAACTTTCCTCTCTTCCCATTTCCAATTAATTATTGGCCCACTCCCACAGCCTTGACATCAACCACTTGTTGACTAGTCACCATATCTTTATCATCATAGAACAGCGATATCTATTCTAGAGTTCCAAACAAAATTCTCCTCAAATGTACTCTTTGTGCATATGACTTCTGTCACTCAATGTGATGTTTTTGAAATGTGTTCATGTTGTTGCACTTAGCAGAAATCTGTCATTTTTTATTGCTGAGTAGTCTATTGTATGGCTATACCACAGTTTGTTTATCCATCTGCCTGTTGATGAATTTTTTTTTTTTTTGCAGGGGAGGGGAAAGCTATTGTAAATTAATGCAGCTATAAACATTCTTGCATATGCTTTCTGTGGATATATGCTTTCATTTGTCTTGGTCAGTAGCAAGAAATGAACTTGCTGGGTCATAGGTCAGATGCGCATTTAGCTTCAAAAGAAACTGCCAGACAGATTTTCAACATGGTTGTACCATTTCACTTTTCCCTTAGTAATATATGATAGTTCCAGTTGCTCTACATCCTGGCCAACACTTGGTCTTGTCACTCATCCTTATTATAGTTGTTCTAGTGGGTGTGAAATGGCATCTTGCTGCAGTTTTAATTTCCATTTCTCTGATGACTAATAGTGTTGAGCAACCTGTCATGTGCTTACTGACCATTTCTATATCTTCTCTTGTGAAGTGTCCAAGTCTTTGGGTTATGTTTAAAATTAGGTTGCTTGGTTTTTCATGTTAATTTGTGGCCGCTCTATTGTTTATTTTTGTGCTTGTCTTTTTCCCTGGTTACTCTCTAAATTTTTTGAGGTATTTTATCAATTCTACTAGTGCCCACTACAAATCTTTGTAAATAGTGGATGCTTAGTCAATGTTTTCTAGGTTATCAAATTAAAGTAGTAACTCTGCCTATACAGAGGCACAACCTATTGATTTTATTAAAATAATTTAGTCAAGTTTAGGTGTTTAAGTTTTTGATTGGCCTCATCTCTTACTTTTCCGTTTTTGGATTTGACATTACACTCTTCCAGTATGTTGACCTTTTGCAAACATTCAGGGTATTCATTTCCAAATGCTTTAAGCCAATCTGGCAGATACTACCTGATTTTGGAAACTGCAATAAACTTTATAATTAATTTTTATAAGACGGAGGAAGAGCTGAATTTTTCATGATAGGTGGTCTCTTCTAGAAGTTAAAATATTTATAGTCTTAAAAAATAGAACATTCTGTACTATCACCTTATAGTTTTTCCCTTCTTCTGAAGTTTATGAGGCATTTCTTAACCAAGAACTAGAGCCCAAGGGGCAGAAAGAAGAAATATAAATATTTTTATTTGATGATAAAGATGGTGAACATTGACAAAGAGAATATCCAAAGCTTTTTAAACCTTGTCACACTTCCAATTTTGTCGGCCAGAAGCATTATAAATTTATGTTCCACTTTGAAAGAACACCTGCAATGATGTCATTTATATATTCTTAAATTAGTTTCTAGGCAGACTGGCCAGCTCAGGAAAGCCAGAGAAATATTTCCATTCTCATCCATTTGAACTTTGCCTCAGAAACTTTGCTCCCATGTGTTACTCCATGTTTTTAGAAAAGTTCTCATCCTCAGGTTGATTCAGAAATCTTAAAAATTATATGCAGTCAATGAATTTATTATTTTTCAGTGTATTGGTTTTAAGTTCAAGTTAACTCAAAATAATTAAAATTTTTTTTTCTGATCTGATCTCAAAAGTAATACTTGCTTATTGTAGGTAATATAGGATAAAAGCATAGGGAAAATTAAGGTTATCTGAAAATTGATCTCACAAAAATAATTGCCATTAAAATCTCAGGTTTACTTGTTATCTTTTTATTTTATGGTATTATACTATAATCTTTATTCTATAAATAAAGAGTCATAATAAATATATTTATGGATTCTGGGTTTTTTAGATTTTCTTTTATTTTCCAGAACAATTTTCACTCTTCATCACAGATTTTTTTTTTTTGAGTTGGATTCTCACTCCATTGCCAGGTTGGGGTGCAGTGGTACGCTCATGGCCACCCCAACGTTGACCTGCTGTGTTCCAGTGATTCTTCCACCTCAGCCTTCCATGTAGCCAGAACTACAGGCGTGCTCTATCACACCTGGCTAATTTTTTAAAATTTTATTGTAGTGACGAGGTCTCACCAAGTTTCCTGGATTGTCTCGAACCCGCGGGCTCAGGCAATCCACTAGCCTCGGTCTCCCAAAGTGCCCCTGAACCCAGCCAGATTTTTTAATGGCTGCATAACATTTCATTATATACTGTTTGTCTACTATGTGTGTTGTGCCGAAATAAAGGTGTTTTTATCTCCTCCCATGTTTCCAGTAAGAATTACATTTTTTCCACCAATGATTCTTTGTTTACTTTATATTTGTATATGGAAAGCTATTGGTTGCCACACTTTTTTTTGGTTAAATTGCTCAAAATATGGCCTGGAAAGAGATGGTAACCCCAATACTGTCTGAGCCATGCTCATGGCAGAGTCATTTGAACACTGGTGTTTTCAATCGAGCTGTTCTAAAATTGTCTTTTTTGAATTGTATCTTAACATGAGATTTTCTATTCATTTGTGCCTCTTTCTTTCTTTCTTTCTTTCTTTCTTTTTCTTTCTTTCTTTCATCTGGACCATTTACTAAGTGGTCTTTTAAATTCTAAATGTCTTAGCATTGACTCCCTTGCTGTTTAGGTTACCTAATCATATTGTTAGTTTATAATGAACTTTTAATCTCCTTATTTCTCATACTTATAGTCTGTATTTCTATTTCAGAGACTAACACATGACTCAGCTTTTCTTGAGAAATGTGAAATAGTAATGCTGGAAGCAGATTAGTGGTTGTCAAGGGTTTAGGAGATGATGGGGAGAGATTACTGATGAATATAGTTTTTCTTTTGGAGGTGACAAAATGTCTGCATGTGAGTGATGAGATTGTATAATTCCATGAGTATACTAAAAACTGCTGAATGGTACACTTTAAAAAGGTAAATGTGATATGTGAATATATCTCAATAAACTTTTATTTTAAAAAGTAATGCATACAATTGTTATTTAAATTTCACCAAAAGCATTATTTACTTAACATAGACTTATTAATGATATGTTCATTGTATACCCTAGTCACAGTAAAAAAAAATTTTTATTGAAAAAAGAGAATATAAAAAATTGAAGTTTCAAATTAAAGAGTTTTTAAGAAGCAAACTCAAAGAAAGCAGAAGAGAGATAATGTAGATAAAAGCAACAATTAAAGACTTAGAAAATTAAAAAATACTAGATATAGTAAACTAAAATCTACTTCATTTTTTAAAATAGCAGACAAACCTATTTAGGAAAAAAAGAGAGAGAACACTAATACATACAAATAAAAGATGGGAGAAATAACTACTGAGACAAAGGAAGTTTAAAAAATAATAATTGCTTCACCTCTGGCCATGAAGGAATAACAAAGCCTGGATTTCCCCTTTCACTGTAAACAACATGAAACTGGACAAAATAGATTAGATAATTGTTTTCAGACACTGGACAATAGACAGCACAGTACTATGAAACCTAACAATAGAAAAACAAAAAGGATGAGTCCTATGATTGCCCATCTTTCTGCTTGAAGGCATTTTTCAGATCATGGACCAAAAGTGGCAACCCAAATAGAGCCCAGTATTCTCAATGAGCTAAAGGAATAGAAATAAAGGTTCAACGAAGCTGAGGCTACAACAAATTATAGGGAAGATTTCCAAAAAGAAGGAAATCACCCAGAAAAACAGCTGCAGAAATTTGCATGGGGTCCCCTTGAGTGTTTGCTAAGTATTAGGTTGCTCTTGTGTAGAGCGAATCTCAACAAAGACGGGCAAAGACTGACTAGAGGGCAGTAAACTGGTTGAACACCAGTCACACAAAGAAGGAATACTTTCATAGACGACTAAGTCAGAGTATAGAGTACTCAGAAACAACCTGGAGTGGTCACGGAGCACCTCAGGGCAGTCATGTCATATTAATAGGACTGAACTATTGAAGTGACGTTATTCTGGACCTGTCCTAGAAAACCTTAAAAACGGGATTCATAGGGATCAATCTGATCATTCAATAACTTAATTGCCTTTCAAAACAAAGCTTACCACTCTTTAAAGGAAAACAGCAAAATCCAGATCCCAAATCATACCATTTATGTATCCTACTAAAAATTACAAGAATAAATAAAAGTGTTGAGTAACTAGGAGAAATACTGATCATTTCAAAAATACTGATCAAAGCAAATCAAAAGTAACAGAGATCATGGAATTAGCAGACATGGACATTACAACAGGAATGAAAACAATATTTAAAAGAAATAAAAAATACAGTGAGGAGAGAATTTAATAAATTTAAAAGAACCAAGTAGCATGTCAAGTGATGAAAAATACAATGGCTGAAATAAAAACAAAACCAGTGGAATTAAAAATAGTAGATTAAATACTGTAGAAGAAGATTGTAGGGTTAAGGAAGAAAGCTTCTTCCTTTACCCTCTGAAGGTAACTGAAAATCAAATGAAAAAAGGCAGATTAATCAGGGGGAGAAGCATACAAAATTTATTTTAATGTGCACTGCATGGAAAAATTGCAGAAGAATGATTGCTCAGTAAGCCAGTGGGATACAGATGTCTAGATACCCTTCTTCATAGGGGAAGTAGAGATGAGAGAAATGTGGCAATTTGAGGGATAGTAAATTTTTTTAAAGGAGGAAACGAATGGGTCTGATGCTCAGACGATGGTTAATAAATAATTTTCTTTGGAAGCTGAATGGGTCAGAGAGCAGACAATTGTTTGGGACAAAGCTTGTCTGATGTTTAAGTTTCAGTTTCTTCCTCTGTGATGTGAACTTTAATCTTTTCTGGTTCATGAAATTTCAGGGAAGGCAACTGTGCTCTTTTTTTTGGCAGGAACAGTTTTTAGATAGACTAGGGAACTACAGAGAATGGTTTCACCTTGTGCTTTGGGAGACACAGAGGACTGAGAAATGGTGGGGGTGGGAGACCAGAGAAATATTGACTGCTTCTTTAGTTTAGGCATATTTCAAGGTGAAGTATTCTGGTTTCTTTTTGTCCCCCATTTGAAACTACTTTCAGAAAGTTTCAAATATTAAAGTATGATTGGTAGCTATTTAGTTATGGAGAGAGAAATTAGGTTAGTAACTGAGTGGCAAAAGATCTTTAAAGGGAGAAAGCAACATAGATTAGGATGAGAATTAATATGCAGGAAAGAACACGTCGAACCACTTTTTTTTTTTTTTTACATCCAATTAAAACAGTCTCTTATTTCCGGAAATAGGCCAGCCCAAATAAACAGTTGCATTTTAGTCTAGAAGATGGCACTGCAGATGGGTTTTCAAAGCTGGCCTCTTTATTATGAGGTAGGCAAACAGATCTTTAATAAGAGACCTTTTTATGGAAACAAACAAAAGCAACAAAAGTTAATGGCTGGAATAATTTATAAACTAGTTCTTTTAGAGTTTGGAGGGCAGGCAATTGAGAAGATTAGTGGCAATCTAACAGATTTTTTTAGTTTGCAGTTACATGTACCAAGTTTCTTCAAATATAAAAAAAATTTGAAAAAGAAAATTCTACAACAGTGAATTTTCTTCAAAGCCAAGTCAACTAGCTTCAGCATCAGGAAAAAAGACAGTTTTAATTTTTAATAATTCCAAAACAGAAGGGTGGGAACAATTTGGAAATGTTAGTCTGAAGAGTCCCAGCCAGGTATTGGAGGAAACTAAAAATTCAAGATCTAGTCCAGATAGTATAAGGTTCAAAAACATGGACAGGGCTAGAATCAAGTCACAGGTGTACTATAGTATTTTTTTTTTTTCTGAAACATGGTTTTTTTCTCTCTCCAGTCCTCCCATTTCTACCAAAGTTAATTATAGAAGACTCATTTATTTACAAAATATGTTCAGACTTTGGCCTGATTATTAATGTAAGTTTAGAAAGAATTGTGATTAACTAGATAGTCCATTAAATTTTGACCTTATTGGGACATTTTCATAAGGAATCTCAGCTAAGACTTTTCAGAATCCCTCTTGAGGATAGAAAGCCAAACCAAAGACTTAAGTCACTCTCAAACTCTGTCTATAATTCCTGTAAAAATTGGGCATACACTACTTTTCCTGAGGTCCCTAAAATATCTTGAGATTCATACCTGTCATAAAGTAATATTCTTTACTTACCACAAAGTCAGAAACCTTGTAAAAGAATTGTGTAGACAATGTACCAGACCAGTCTTTCCAATTTTTTTTTTAAATTGATGCCATAAAAGTCAGCCTCAATCTTTCAAAGCACTCAGGTAATATCTGAAAATATTATATTCTAGTCAAAGCCTTGGTAAAATAACCATTTCTAATTGTGTCCTGTTACAAAAGAAAACAGATTTTTTTTATTGAACTTTTGCAAATAACTGTATTGCCATAAAATATGGATACTTATGAAGAGTTTCTGAATTATGGAGGGATCAGGTAGAGAGAAAGGTAAATGTTTTAATTTTTCTCACAAAAGTATACTTTATAGCTTTTGTTGTAAATCTATAGGTAGCTTATGAGAAGAAAAAAAGGTGTTCTTAACTATGAAAACCAGCACGTAAACAGAATCAGCAAAGTTTCAGACAAACATTTTCATAAAAATTATTTTATTTCTTCATCAGTTCAGCCCTGTGTAATTATTGATGTTAGGTTAGCAATTTTGTGAGTCCAGTCTTTTTTGTTTTGTTTTTGGTCATTTAGAGCTCTGGATTTTTACCCAGTCCAGTGGTATGGTCTCAAACTTTTCTGAAACCTATATTTGAGTACTTGTTGCAGTCTTTTCCATGAAACTCTTTGATGACACAACACCTTAGGATTTGCAAAGAGCTTTTAGGGGAAAAAAGCATCACAATAAAGCAATTAACTATGGACAATTTAACTTAAAACAGCCATAGTTAAAGATGCAATTGACAAGGAAATTTGGTTATTTTCTGTAGCGTCCAACAGTTTTACAAACTAACCGTAATTATGATGACACATATCGAGACATAGAAGATTTCTAGAAATCTCGTTTATTTACAAAATAAATTCAGACTTTGGCCTGATTATTAATGTAAATTAATGTTAATAACATACTCATACATATACAATTCAAAAAAGTTAAACACAACTTCTTATTTGACAATGCTTCCTGAGTGATTTTAACATACCAAATAAACCTAACATGTCTCTTTTGGACTTCCAGACCCTGAGACTTTGCCAAAGTCCTTCATCAGTGCAAGGAGGTTTTTGACAGATTCTCCTGGGTTTTCAAAGTATAGGATCATGTCTTCTGTCAAGAGAGATAACTTAACTTCTTTTCCTATTTGGATACTCTTGATTTCTTTCTCCTGTCTGATTGCTTTAGCTAGGACTTCTAATACTATGTTAAATAGTAGAGGTGAGAGTAGGCACCCTCTTGTTGCAGTTTTCAGGGGAAATGGTTCCAATTTCTGTCTGTTTCACAGTATGTTGGCTGTGGGTTTATTGTAGATGGCACTTATTATTTTGAGATATGTTCTATCTATGCCTTGGTGTTCAAGGGTTTTTATCAAGAAGGGATGCTGGATTTTATCAAAAGTGTTTTCTGTGTCTAATGATATAATCATGTAGTTCCTGTTTTTACATCTGTTGATGTATTTAATTATGTTTATGGTTTTGTGGATTTTGAGCCAGTCCTGCATCTCAGGGATGAATCCTACTTTGTCATAGTGAATGATTTTTGAGATGTGTTGTTGGATTCAGTTTGCTAGAATCTTGTTGAGAATTTTTACATCTACATTCATCAAGGATATCGGCCTGTAGTTCTCTTTCTTTGTTAGATCTTTACCCAGCTTGGATACCAATGTGATATTAGCTTCATAAAATGATTTGAGGGAAAATTCCATCTTTCTTGATTGCCTGGAATACTTTCAGTAGGATTGATATCAGCTCCTGCTTGCATGTGTTTTTTAGAATTCTGCTGGAAAGCCATCTGGTTCAGGGCTTTTGTTTGTAGGTAGTTTTCTTATGATGAAGTCAATTTCCTGGGTTGCTATTGGCCTATTTAGTGTCTTACTTTCTTCTTGTTTCAAGTTTGGGAGTTTGTGTGTTATTTGAAAGTCCTCCATTTCATTTAGGTTTTTGAGTTTGTTTCCATACAAATGTACATAGTAAGTAATCTCTGATAATCTTTTGTATTTCTTTGGGGTCAGTTGTGACTTGATCTTTTGCATTTCTAATTGTGTTTATTTGGGCTTTTTCTCACTTTTTCTTGGTCAGTCTGGCTAGGGGTCCATCAATCTTGTTTATCTTTTCAAAGACCCAGCTTTTTGTTTCATTGATTATTTCCTATTATACTTTTGCCTTCTGTGCTCCATATTTGGGCTTTTATTTTGGTGATCTGGATTCTTCTGCAGAAATTAGGGTTTGGGTGGTCTTGTTTATCTAGCTCCCTTAGGTGATTTGTTAGGTTGTTAACTTGTGATCTTTCCATTTTCTTCATGTGTATTCGTAGATACATGAATTCCCTTTTTAGTACTGTTTTCATGGCATCCCAGAGATCTTGGTAAGATATTTCTTCATTTTCATTTGTTTCCAGGAATCTTTTAATTTCTGCTTTGATTTCCATGTTGACCCAGGAGTTGTTCAGCATCATGCTATTTAGTGTCCATGTCTTTGTGGGATTTGGGGGAACTTTGTTGGTGTTGATATTTATTTTTATTCCACTGTGGTCTGAGAAGGTGCATGACAATATATTGATCTTATGAAATTTGTTTATGCTTGATTTATGATTGAGAATTTGGTTGATCTTGGAGTATGTTCCATGTGGTGATGAGTAGAATGTATATTCCAAGGTTGTTGCGTGGAGTATTCTGTAGGTATCTATTAAGTCCATTTGCTCAAGCATCAAGTTGAGGTACCAGATCTCAATGATCTATCTAGGGATGATGGTGGTGTATTTACATCCTCAGCTATGATAGTGTTAAAGTCAATATCTTTTAAAAATTTACCTTGTAGCTGCTTCATATATATAAATATAGTATATATATATAGTATCTAAAAGCCAAAGAGATCAGGGAATTCAGTGCAAAAAAGATCAGAGCTTTAGACATGAGAGAAAGCTGCCCATGACTCTTGGGGCTCATTAGGATGACAGAGGACCCCAAAAGGGTGGTCAGTGAAGACTTTTTCACATTCCTCAATGGTACTCAGGATTGCTAAAAGCCTCCTTTAAATTTTTTAAGTGGTAGCCAGACACTGATATTTCCTTTTAGTCGTTTTTATCTATTGGTCACCAGATGAAGGGGGTAGGTTATTAAAGGAAACCAAAAGAAAGATCGAAGTTAGCAAAAGGAAGAAGAGGCAGAAATGGGACAAGTCTTAGAGGAATCAGTTTGGAGAATTCTTAAGTTTTCCAAGTGGTCAATAAAGTTCTGGTAGCAGGGACTTGAGAAACAGTGATCTAGTCAACTAAGAAGTTCCCACAGCAGAATTAAGATTTAAAAGATGACAGAGAAAAATATCAGCTTTTAATTAAGCTGACTTTTGACCACAGATCTCTAAAAAAATAAAGAAAAAAAGAACTTTTAAATAAGCAGGCAGTGAACTTTCTATTATGTGAGCAGCCAGCCTTTTGCCAGAGCTGAAAGAATGGTGGTGACAATGGCAGTGGTGGTGGGAGCAGCCTCCCTTGTTTCCCTCTGAGAGGAGGGGTTTGTCACACTTCCTCATGGCTTTGGTTTTCACTGGTGGTGGGAGACATGTTTCTCTGACTCAGTAAATAAAGCAAGATAAACAGAAAAATTGCTATCATACTCTAAATACAAAGCAAAGTTTAAAACAAGTGACTCAAAAGAAAAACCAATAAGCACACCTGAGAATATAACCAAGAAGTCCTTTATGGCTTTAACCAAGGTCTCCAAAAAGGGAGCAAAAGCTGTAACTCTTGCAAGATCCAGAGCAGTCTAAAGAAAGGAAATTTTCACTAGTTGCAAGTGGGGTATAACCCATGTCTCCGTCAAGCCTATTCACTAGAGTTTCAACTTCTTAGTTGGCTGTCTGTACACAAAGGCTGGACAATCTGTGTGACCTATAGTTTGAAAATTAAAAGAGAGAGTCAGTAAGACAACAGAAACTCAAAAGCTGTATATGGGAAAAAAACAATTGCAAACAAATAGGTAACTTAAGAGTTAAACAAATGTAAATTCAAAACAAGTAATTCAAGCTAATTTTTACATATTTTTCCCTTTTAAATAATTTACATTTGTAAGGGATTAGTTCCCGGACCAGAAAACTGAAATTAAACCTGGGCTTCAGTAGTGAACCCACAGAATCTCAACCACCAGACAATAAGCTGAAGTGATGTTTTTGTTGCTGTTGTTAATCTGCCTTGAAATTCAAAGCAAACAATTTGAGCATTCAAAAGATTTTTACTTTTGCTTTAGGTCAAACTTCTGTGCTTTAATTTTGTTAAAATAATTTTTAAGACTAGTTATGACACTATTATGTATCTTTTAAAAAATTTGATCCTCTCATAAATACAAATAAAGCAATAGCTTAGGGCAAGAGAATGTCAAAACTGTTTTCAAATACACAAGTCTTTTTAATTCAAAAAAATCTATCATCCGGCCATTGGTAATTAGAATTTCTAATAGTGTACTTATTTTAATAGTTAGACTCAATCCAACAAGTCTCTTTATGGAAAGATCAGAAAGTAATTTTCCAGGCTTAGAGTAGGTTTTTCTTTTTTTCTTTTCTTTTTGTACCATATAAGCTAAGAGCCATTTTCTGGAAAGAGTGTAGAAGAGACAGCCCTTGCAATTCCCCAAAATTTACCTCTGGAGATAGGCTAAGATAGCAAAAGATCTTTGTTGCCATGGTGGTTAAGGATGGTGTTTGTAAGAATGGTTTCTGGTCTTCCTACAAACACATGGACATGTGAACAATTGGGTGTGCCTCCAGTCACAGACCCACTAACCTGTGACACCAGGCAGGCACTTCTGGGATTGGACTTTCCCAGCACTAACCAAGCAAGAAAGATTAAGACAACCAAGCCCCTTGTGGACGAAACGTTTTATTGCAACAAACTCCACTACGAACTACATTTGTTAACAAAGGGCATGCTGCTTGAAATTTTACATGTCTTGGGTTTACCAGACCTTTCAGACTGGTCAACAGACATAACCTGAAAATCACTCTCCACCCCAGATAGTGGAGACCAAGAAAGAATGTTTTCACCTGGTCACATCTCAAGCTCTCAGGGACTTAAAACAAGACAAAAGTGTAACCTCATTCAGTTTTTATTTCAGAGACCTACAGTATAATTTGCCTAAATAGACGCTGGCTGTCTGTTGAGAACATCAGTCTACGGAGACTGAATAGAACAAAGTGCTTATAGGGATTTTAGCCCTGTGTTCTATGCTATAGTACCCCTCCTCATGAAAAACAAAATGGGAAGGCAAAGATAAAGGAAAAACAAAGACTATTTCTGGGAGGAAAAAAAATAAGAAAATATGAATATTCATACCAAAGATACATTAGAGTCACTATACCTAATACTACTCATATACATGGTTTCCCCCTACTAAACTTAAATTTGCAAAGGAAAAAGAGGCAAACAGTAATTTTTATCATCTGCTCAACCAAATTCACAGAGAGAGACTGGGAATCTGACTGGTAACAATTTCTTACCCTTATGCTGGCTCTTCAGTGCCTGAGTTTCTTTGACTATAGCTTCTAAAAGAGAGGAGCAATTTTGGTTATCCTGTTATAGCACCAAATATGTAAGCATGAAGGGTTGCTGAAAATCAATGGACAAAAGGCAGTTTACTAGGAGAAAAAGGCATACAAAATTTATTTTAATGTGCATAGCACAGGGGAATTGCAGGAAGATGATTACCTAATAACCCAATGGAATACAGATGCTAATATACCCTTCTTCATGGGGTAAGGGAAGATAGGAGAAATGGGGCAATTTGAGGGAGAGTAAATAATTTTTAGAGGAAAATGTATGGGCCTAGTTCTCAGACAATGGTTAGTAAATAATTTTATTTGAAAATTGAAGGAAACAAAACAGACAATGGTTTGGGACTTAGTTCATCTGGTGTTTAATTTTCAGCATCTTCATTCATGATGTGTGTTTTAATCTTTTCTGGCTCATGAAATTTTAGGGAAGGAAATTGTGTTCTTCATTGGCAAGTCCAGTTCTAGGTAGATAAAGGAATTTCAGAGAACAGCTTCATTGTGTGCTTTGGGAGAAACAGAGGACTGAGAGATTGGGGAAGAGTGAAAAGTCAATGGACCTGGAGGTGCTTCTTCAGTTCAGTCATATTTGAGAGTAAAATATTGTGGTTTCCTTTAAGATTAATGAACTTGTAGATATAGCAATATAATTTACTCAAATTGAAGCACAGGGAGAAAAAAGGACTAAGAAAAAGTGAATTGAGTTTCAGTAATATGTGATAAAATATGCAATTCCCTAACATAATGGTAATTAAAATCCCTGAAAGAGAAGAGAAAAGACAGAAAAACATTTGTAGAAACAGTGTCTGAAATATTTCCATATTTGATGAAAATTGTAAAATCAGAGATCCAAGAAACCAAAAACACTCAGAGTGGAAAAAACACAGACACATACTATATAATGAAACATCATAATAAAATAGCTTAAAAAAACAGTGGTAGACAAATTTTTAAAGCAGAGAAAGAAAATATGTGCAAAGGAAAAAAGTAAGAATGACTGAAGACTTCTTGTCAGAAACTATGAAGACCAGAAGACAAAGAAATGATGAGAGAGAGAGAGAGAGAGATGAATTTTGTTAGTCTATATTTTATGGAAAATAATTCTTTGAAAATACAAGTAAAATAAAAACTTTTCCACACAAACACAAGCTGTAAGAAGTCACTTCCAGGAGACGTACATTACAATAAATTTCGATTGAATCCTTTAAACCACAGGAATATGAAGCCTATGATCACACAGAAACTTGGGCTTGTACAAAAGAATGGAGAATGCTGAAAATGATAAATGTGTGGTTAAATGCAATTTTTTTGCCCCATTTAAAATGTCTTTAAAAGTTAATTGAATATTTAATGCAAATTTTTGAAAAATGAAATCTATGACAATAGCACAGGCATGCAGACAAAAATAGCAGGGAAAAATAAAAATATAACGATGCAAGGATTATACATTTTACATGAAGTGAAATAATTCTATTGCTATATGGTCTGTGATAATTTAAACTTAAGAATTGCAAATCTTAGAATAACCACTATAATATAATAAAACCAAGGAGTATAACTTATCAGCTAATAATGTCTATAAATAGAATATTAAAAATATATATAGTCTAAAGCAAAAAAGCTGGAATTGAGGGAAAAATAAAGAAGGGATGAGGCAAATAGAAAAAAGAGGACAGTTTTAGCCGGGCTCGGTGGCTCAGCCTGTAATCCCACGCCTTGGGAGGCTGAGGTGAGTGGATTGCCTGAGCCCGCGGGTTCGAGACCCGCCTGGGCAAGCGAGACCTCATCTCTACAATAAATCAAAAAATTAGCCGGGCGTG
>CAUYQG010051921.1:0-15169 GCA_963574415.1 Tarsius wallacei | reverse complement strand
ACAAAGCAAAACAAAACAAACAAGAAAACCCCAAGAAAACTAAACACACACATACCTGCCTAGCACAAAGTGAATAGAGAAGAAAAACAGAAAGACTGAAGGGAAAATAAAGGGGGAGATTCAGGTGGAACCCTCACACATATATTGACACACCCCTTAAACTATAAAAATTGAATATAAAAAATTCAGAACAACAAAAAAGCAATAACAAACAACAACAAAATCAAAAGATGAACACCCAATCATTCACATACACAAATAAACAGAAAATAACAAAGAAAGAAACAGAAAAAGAAAAGAAAAAAATTGGGGGGGGGAGATGCAGCTCAAACCCTCACATACACATTCATGCACAAAGGAAAAATATTTTAAAAATAGATGAACTGACAAACAGTCAAAGAAAAGTTTTAAATTAAAAAATTGAAAATTAAAAAAAACAAAACACCTGCCTTCTTGAGGCAGGCTCTGTAATTGTTCCTCTAATCAGGCCTCTCCTGCAGAGCCATCTCTTTCAATCTCTCCTCTGGAAATGAAGCAGAGAAGGAGGACTGGCAGTGGAGGTGGATAGGGCTTTAGTCCTTCCCTCCCACTCTCATATGGTCATGCAGATCTCCTCCCATGGGGAGGTACAGGATTGTCCCTTCCCCAGGTATGTACGCTTACCGAGGGTGCCCCCGTCAGGTCTATCCTGGGATGAAGTTCTCCTATTGTGACTGACATTCAGGCTCTACCTGGGTTTGTCCCCCTCAGTCGTGGCCCAGCTGTGTGGGTCTGACATTCGGAGGATTGCTGGGGAGGAAGGGGTTTGGGTCAGCCCCAGACTCACCACTGATCTCTTTGGAGTTCTTCCTGGTCCATTTCTGACCACACCCTTTGTTCCATAGCTGGATCAGTGTAGCGGGTAGGGTGCCTGGAACTCAGCCCTCATCAGCTCCCTCTGAAGTTTGTGCTCTTAGGATGTTCCCTCTGAGTCATGATCAATCCCTGAGAAGTCGATCCACCAGTTACAGAGATTGACTCTGTTAGTCCATGGTGAGCAAGTCGAAGCACTTTCCTGCCCCACCTTCAAGATAGTGGTGGAGTGCCTCTCTTGTCCTCTTCTGTGGGAACTTGCCTCTGGACTCCATCTGCAGCCCCTGCCAGCACTCTGTCAGGTGCTGAAGTGGTGAGGCAAAGCCCAGAGCAGTCTCTCTCCTGCTTCAAAGGTGAGGGAAAGCCTGGGGCAATAGTTTTCCCCTGTTGCTTTTTCAATCAAAGGAAAACTTCTGTCCATCTCTAAAAAAAACAATGGTGCTCCACTTCTGCGACCGGGGAAGAGCCAGGGATAAAGCAGAGAAGCTGCAGCACCAGCTGTTGCACCAGGGACCTGGCCACCCACTCACCAGCCTCACTTAGACAGTCTCTCCCAGCATTTTCTTCCCGGGGAGGGTTTGTTGATTAAAAAAAAAAAAAAAGAAAGAAAGAAAGAAAAGAAAAGAAAAAGAAAATGGTGCTCGACTTCCAAGTTCCATGAATTGCTAGGGTCCAAACCCAGCGGCTGTGGCACAAGCCACTGCACCAGGAGAGCCCTGGCTACTAGCTCCCTAGCCCTTACTCAGACAGTCACTCACATGCCCACTTCCTCACCAGCATGCACACAAAATTTTTCAGACACTCACTCACTCACGTGGGGGCTCGCATAGTCTGACTGGCTCAGCTGCCATCTTCCCGACCTCTTATCTGACTTTTAGAAGTGTTCTTATTTCAATTTAAAGGTTATTAAGAGCATTAACTTCAGTGATCTCATTTTGTTGAAGATGAAATTCAAACCCCAAAATGGGAAAGTGACTTATTCCAAAAGGCTTTCCCATCAAGATCTGACCCCCACCTACCTCATGAAGCTTACTTCTCACTACTCTGATCCACACTCTGCTCTGTTACTTAGACTACTTGTAGTTTACCAAGGCTCTTCCACTAAAACTTTGTGATGTTATTTCCCATTTAGAATACTTACTGATTTATTATAGTATTCTAGGGCTGCTGTAACAATTTACCATACCATAAGCTATTGCATGGCTTAAGGCAACGGCAGGTTGTTACATTATAAGTCAAGAGCTTAGCAGGATGAAATCAAGGTGTCAGCATGGCTGATTTCTTCTGGAGACTCCAAAGGAAGCTCCGTTCCATGCCTTTCTCGTAGATTCTAGTGACTGTCGGCAATCCTTGACATTATTTGGTTTATAGGCACATTGCTCTAATTTCTGCCTCTATCTTTACATGACCTGTCTCTGTGTCTTCTCCTTTCCCATCTTTTGAAACAATACTTGTCGTTACATATACGGCCCATGCAAACCTCAGATATTCTCATCTCTAGAACCTTACCTTAATAATATCTGCAAAGACTCTTATTCTAAATAAGGTCAATTCTGAAGTTATGGCAAGCACATCTTTTGGGAGGGGCACTATTCAATTCACTATGCTTACATCTTCTCTTTCCTAACTGCCTTCGAATTGCCTTAAAGCCACTTTAGAAATTACTCCACTTTGCAATACTCACCCCACACTAAATTCATGTTCACTGTCCTTCTGTACTCCATCAGAGTGCCACGTTTCTTTCTGTTATAGCAGCAAACACCCTACGTCATCCTTCTTTATTAACCTACATGCTTCCTCTACTAGTATGGATACTCCTTGAGAGTAGGGGCTTAGCCTGTCTTACTCATCTTCTGGCCTCTTAACTAGCATAGTGACTGTCATGAAGTAGATGCTCACTCAGGGCTTTTGAAATAGAGAATTAGCTTCATTTTCAATGAGGATCTTTCCAGGATATGTCAGATGATAGGTGAGAGAGCATGGATGATACTGCTTATAGAAACTTTCAATTTGATTAGCCATTATCATGTGTATTGGTGACAGAATACAACTAGACTGTGGTACCTCATGTCACCATCTGTTGTGAACTAAATTGTGTCTCTCCAAAATTCATATATTGAAGTCCTAACTCCTAATGCCTCTGAATAGGACTGCATTTAGAAACAGGGTTTTTAAAGAGGTAATTATGCTAAAACTAATTACGTGTAGGCCTAAATCCAGTATGACTAGTATATTTATAAGAAGAGAAAATTTGGTGCAGACAGTTACAAAGGAAATACCATGTGAAGACAGATGGAGAAGGTAACCATCTACAAACCAAAGAGAGAGGCCTCAGAAGAAATCAACCCTGTTGATACTTTCTTTTCAAACTTCAAGTTTCAGAAATGGTGGGAAAATAGATTTCTGTTGTTTAAGCCACCCAGACTATGACTTTTTTTATGGCAACCCTAGCAAACTAATACACCACCAAACAGGAGATCCACTCATGGTATGTTGAAAAATAAGACATGAGATTTGGCATTAGAAAGAGTCATTTTCTTACTATGTGGGCAAGTAACTTAGCTTCCTATCATCTTATCTGGAAAATAGAAATAGGAACTTCTTCTTTCAGATGTTCTTAGTGCCCTAAAAATTTCAGTCTGTTTGTGGATGCATCCATTTATTTACTTATTCCATGATCACCTATAAGGTGGCTAGTCCATGACCATGACTATTTCAGGCGTGGGTATAGAGCATTTAATGTGACAGACAGGGCCACCATTTACGTGGCAGTCACATTCTAATGCAAAGAAACAAACATAGCAAAATAATAAGCAAAAACAGCAAATAGTGAAAAGAGTGACAATCAAAATCAAGGAGTAATGAGATAGAGTGTGTGGATTGGGTGGGATGCCTCTTGAGATTGGAGACTGATTTCATTTGCTGTTAAAAAAGTCATGCATGTGATTCTCATTAACAGCAATTAACAACACCCTCAAACCAAACCGAATGTTTCTCTTTGAGCAAGGCAAACAGTTAAGTTTTGTGTCAGTTGTAGTGTTTCACTGCTGTAATAACATTTCCCAGTTTACAGAGTAGTTTTACAGACAGTGTCTCATTAAATCCTATCGACAGCCTTGAGAAGTGTGGGTCAAATAATAACTCCCATTTTCTAGGTGTGTAAGTAGAGACTTACAGGGTTTAATTATCACACCTACTGTCAATGACTCACCAAGGACCCACCTAGGCTCAAATCCAGGAGATTATTATTATCATTATTATATTTTTATTGCAGTATAGTGTGAAGCCCATATCACCACTCTAAGCAAGAGAGAAAAAATATTTTGGAAGAGTTCCCTACAGTTATTTGTTTGGTATAGATGCTGTTTGCATCTGTTTTGAGGTGTTGGGCAGAAAGACAGTTTTATTGAAAGAACAGCAAGTTCTCTCAAGCCAACACTACATTCAGTCACCTACTAATAAGAAGCAGAGATAGGACTAGAACCATTATCTCTTTGACCCTGTGTTGATGGCCAAGTTTGAGTCACAGTCTGCCTCTTGGTGATGTGCTCCTTGGGACCCAGGTTTAGATTCTGTTTTTACAGTACCTAGATTTTTATAATACTTTTTTTTTTCTCACCATGGTAATAGTAACATGCTCTTGGTGGGGCTCTAAGATTACATTTACAGACGTTGGTCTTTACTGTTTTATCATTTCTTATTATATGTGTTATTGGGGTCTGTTTACTTTCCCGTTTTCCTCCGAAGATTGTGAGTTCCTTGGGGAGCAACTTCCCCCCATTAATAGCTCTACTCCCAGTTTCAGCACATAGTAGGCACTCAACCCTAGGACAAAGAGTGAGTTTCTACAGTTTGGTGAAATCCAGTTGCATATTAAGGAAGAATGAGACTATTAAATGGTATGCAATTCCAAATTGTTGTGAGTTTCTGCTCCAAAGAGATTTAACTAAACATATAGAGCTCTCTTTCTATAATTATTTGATTTCAGTTCCTATAGAAACTTAGGATTCGAATACATTGTGTCAGAAAGTGGCAGAAACAAGCATAGGAACAAGTCACAAAATCAGCTATTTTGTGCAGTCAGGTTCAATGTTGCATTTGACTGGTTGACTGTTTATTTAGTCTGCTATGTGCCAATTCGCTTTTTTTTTTTTTTTTAATGTGTTTATTTCTTTCACGCCACTGACAACTTCACAGGATTTCATAGCAGTTGTAGCTTTCCATATTTTGTAAAGGCTGAGATTTTGGGGGTTAAAAGCGCTGCTTTTTCTCTCTATGAAAATGCATTTCTCTGTATCCTTGACAGGCAATTCTCTAGCATTTAGTGTCTTCCTGCAGACACTGCCTGGAAGACTGTCCCATGGATTTAAGAACTGAAAAAACTTTCCATATGAAATAGCAACCCCTCTGCTACAACTTTCTATTCGTTTCTATCCTGAGTAGTGCTTTCTTCCCACTACGGCTCTTCTGAAATTGAAAGGTAGTATCATGTCTGCATTGAATCTCCTCTTCTTCAGTCTATGTAGTTTTGATTATTGCAGTCACCTCTGTTGTACATTGTATCAAGAGGAACTACAGCAAAGTTGCAGATGTTTTGAGCCAGAAATCCTGCATTTGAATATTGATTTAACTAATTATTACTCATGCGAACTTTGTCAAGTTGTGTCTGTTCTTTGGCCGATTTTCTTAGTCTCATTTATAAAATAGAATTAGTAATAGCGTCTCTATCCCAGTATCACAGAGCTCTTGGGAGGAGTACATGGGCTTGTATATATATATTGTTAAAATAGTGTCTTGCGTGTAGCAATTTCACAAAATGTTAAAAGTCAAATGTTTTAAACTGTTATCCTTTGAGGTTTTCCGTTTAGGTCAAAAATCTACCTGTCTCTAACCTCTTTAAATAAAAGTTTGGTTTTTGCTTTAATTGTTTGCCAGAAAAAAATCAGAATCCCTAAGACCCAAAGAATTCTAGAGACAGCTTCATTCTCTATAATTATAGACCATGATACCTTTTCTGTGAGTCTCAGCACTGACAAAGGTATCTCTGACTCATTTTTCTATGGCCTTAGCCATTTGACTAGCACTAGTTGACCTTTGGGGAAAATATGAGGTTTTTGTTGTCTTCGAAGGAAAATTCTATCTGTTTTCAAAAGTTTTGAAGGATAAGGTTGGTAATTTCTCTTGATTGAGTTGATGAACTTGTAAAAGAGAAATCGTTTCACAGAATAAACAGCAAAACTTCCCAATCCATCTTTGTCTTCGTATCACAGAACAGTTGGCTTCTCCCCACAATTTTCTCTCCCCCTTTTTTTTCGCTCCACATCTTCACCCTTTGGCAATTTTCTTCTACTCTCTCCAATGTTTTGGCCCATGCTTTTTCCTGCTTTAAAGATCCTGAATATAAAATCTCCCTTTTTCTCTAAATGGTTTTCTTGAAAAGACCAATTTCCCCTCCACTTTCTTTCCCTACTACATCCAAAATTCTAGTTTAATAGTATTACCTGTCTCATTACCTATAAATTCCTTCTTCAACATCTCCTATAAATAGGATGACAATAGAATTGATCATCTAAACTGGGACGCTCTTGACAGTGAAAGAGGAGCTATTAATAATTAAATCAGTATAACAGATAAACTGGAACTGTATTAGCAAGCTGGGATGGATGGTTGCCTTATCTAGAAGAGACCTCCCAGCTTCTGTTTGAGGAACCTAAAAGCAATACTTTCAGCTTAAACCTCAAAACCAACTTGTGCAGTAAATGTTATCCTACCTTCAAATAGAGATTCATGTCAGAGTGGAAGGAGGAAGTGAGAAAAGAAGGCAGCCAGGGAGAGAGAGAGAGAGAGAGAGAGAGAGAGAGAGAGAGAGAGAGGGAGAGAGAGAGAGAGAGAGAGAGAGAGGTCATTCAGCTTTTAAGCAGGAAATGAGCTCAGGCTAATTCTGCAAATCTTATATTATCGTCCCTGTCTCACATATTCCTCAACTCATAGCCTTTCCTTGAAAAAGAGTGTCTTTTCACAATAATTTTGCATATTATCTTAATAATGAATTCAACTTGCTTTTTATCCTGGGAAAAGATGTCCCTCAATGATCTCTGCCCTCCCCCCACAACTTATTTATAAGATTCTGATTCTTTGACATACCTAACTCATTTCAACCAGCTTCAAGAAAAACAGCTGTTGCATTTATATGACTAAAGTACATACTGAGGGGAGGTGAGACTTGGATAATTTTTAAAAATCTTCCTGAGTGCACAGGTAATCTTATTTTACAGGCTGGAGACCAGATTCTGGTGGTTGAAACATAAGCTAATAAATTAAAATCCCAAACAGCACTTTGGCAGCACAAGAATGGTTTTCACTTCAGCCACCTTTTCAAAAACCACCAGTATGATCATCATCAGCATTGCCATCACCTCATTTTCACTATTGCCATCATAACCATCTTCTTCCCATGCTTTTTTATAATTCAACACATGTACATTCTGATATTCTTGGGGAACGCTCTAAGATGTAAAGCCATTTCTATTTTATTTTTAAGGAGGAAACAGCTGGCAATTTTCCTTTCTTTTCTTTTCTTCTTCTTTTTTTTTTTTTGGTTTAAAATATGTTTGTTTTTCTTCTACTAGTGGTTTAGTTTTATACTGGCAGATTTATGGAATGTTTTGCAAAAGTAAGAAACACAGATATATTTTCAACTTTCATTAAAGACTAAATAGAGCTTTTATCTTATTAATGCTTTTAATTTATATAACGTTTGTCTCTGAGCTATATGAAGGGCATAATAGGCTTTGTTTAATTTTCTCATTATAGCCTAATAAGGGATCAAAAAAGGAAAAGAAATTTTACTAGATATATGAGGAGACTAGGTTCCAGTCTGGGCTTCAGTGCTAAAGTATGATGGGATCATTTCTTCCTGGGAAGTTTTGTCCTTGTTTGGGAAAATGAAAGAATGTTATGACACTCCTGATTTTCAAACTATATTCCAAAGAGCTCTAGGAGGTGTCCATTAGGAGAGGGGAAACTACTGCAGGATCCTGGGCCTGACCTCTTATTCGTTAGTAACAGCTTATATCTCCTATAGAGATGGGGGATTCTATGTACAATTATACTGGTGTGTGTATGTGTGTGTGTGTGTCTGTGTGTATTAGGGGGAGGGACCTGATGGGAGTGAGAAGAAGAGAAGTTTCACTAGTAAAGTAAAATAAAAAAGAAAACTTCCTAACTACATCATTTCTAAAGTCTTATCAGTTAGGATACTTTTACTCATTTTATACATATTCTAGATACGCATTTGTTCTATCCAAAGGTGCAAAGAAAATCAAAGCAAAACCTGAATATTACAGCATCATTTTGTGTTTAGAGGTCGATAAAATGATCCTGGCAAAATAGTAGTATTATGAATTAAACTTCCTAATCTTTGTCCAATTTAATTCAAAGATTCAAACATCTGCAGAAGAAATTCTGATTGGCCTGAAAATAGGTGAGGTATCTAGCAGTGAAGCAATCAGCTATAGCCAGAGAATAGTGTCACTTCAATATCACCTCAGTGCACACTTCGCCATTGTGGACTGGGTGGGCAAGTCAGAGAAACAAGTGAGCAAAGAACTCAACAGAGGTCCACTGTATGGCATAGGTCTCTTCTAAATTACACCAAGAGTCCCAGGGCCTGCAGGTGATCAACCACAGAAAGCCACTAAGCCAGTCATTTATTGACTGAAAGCATGATATGAAGATTAACACGAAAGAACCCTCTGATTCTCTGTGCCTGATGCAAAATACAAGAATCATCATATTTTCAGAACTTGTTTCCCAGTTGCACACTGATACTTTGAGCCTATGTGTGACACAAGTTTTATTGCAGATGTGGCTTCCCAGGAAGCAGATTCTGAGAGGAAGACTAGCAGGGAAACTTTTATAGGGAGTCATTGGTGATCAATACTCGTGGGGGAAGGGAAGGAAGCAGGATTGGGCAGAAGGGCAATGATGCAGTCATGGCAAGGCCTCAGCTGACCCCACAGAGAGTTCTGGAGCTGGAATGGCCCTTCAAAGTTGTCCTGAGTTATGGCTGGAGGCTGAGAATTTAACTTTCTGCATAGACCAGTCATTGGGTGCAAGCTACACTAGAATAGGAGACTCCCTTGAAAGAGGGTTGCAAAGAAAAACTTTTCAGCTAAGGGCAGTTTTTGTAGAAAGTTGGCCGCTTGGGCTATCAGCCAGCGGCATTTGCATAGCTGGGAAACAAGTTCTTTAGTTGTGAAAGGGAAACTAGGTGGCACATAAAAATGTTCCACTACAAGCTATAATGAAGCTCACCTTGTCCCTGCATTCTTGTGTAAGTAGAAGACACCATTCACAGGCTTGACTCAGTCTTGTGCTGTGTGAGGAATCAGTAAGGCTTTGGTTGCAAGGATTAAAAGGTACAACATAACCTAAAGACATACATGAAATACTCTGTGTCCTTATGTCCTTTTGAAGTATGAGGGTATATGGAAGTTTTATCCCTGAGTAGAAAATTAAAGAGCACAATGGATAATGATAACAAATCTGTACCAAGATATGTCAGTTTGTGTTAATTTCATAGGGCTGCTATAGTACAAAATGGGTTGCTTAGCCAAAAGAAATGTATTCTCTCATAGTACTAGAATCTAGAAGTCCAAAATCAAAGTGTTTGCAAAGGTGGTTCCTTCTGGAGGCTTTGAGGGAGAACCAGTTCCATGCCTTCCTCCTAGGTTCTGGTGTCTGCAGGCAATCTTGGCCTGTGGATGCATCACTCCAACCCATGCCTCCATCTTTACATGGCCTTCCCCTCTGTGTGTCTCTATGACTTCTAATTTTCTGTCTCTTATAAGGACATTGGTCATTGGATTTAGGTTACTTTAATGATCTAGTTTTAACTCAATTATATCTGCAAACACTTATAGGATTTACGGGGTGGGTAAAACCACAATGTATCTTTTTTGGGGAGATAAACTCAACCTATAACGCAAGGGATGTGCTATTGGGTCCTGCAGATGTTTCCCTGATTCCTCTACAATTTGCGTCTCCCACCATCTCCACCTACCTTCATTGAATGTGCTCCTATCTTCATTGAATGTGCTCCAACACAGACTTTCATCATCACAACATGGGCATGATGTTGTGTGGCAGATCTCTGTAATAATTGCCTTCTACGTCTTGCCTCCAATATTGCCATCTTCCAGTACCTCTGCATGTAATCCTTGCAAAGTGCATTATTGTCTACACAATTTTTTTTTTTTTGAGTTGGAGTCTCACTCTGTCGCCCAGACTGGAGTGCAGTGGCACACTCCTGGCCACCACAGCCTCGACCTGCTGGGCTCTGGCCATCCTTCCGCCTCAGTCTTCCAAGTAGCTGGAACTACAGGGGCACGCTACCACACCTGGCTAATTTTTTAAATTTATTGTAGAGATGAGGTCTCGCCAAGTTGCCCAGGCGGGTCTCAAACCCATGGGCTCAGGCAATTCACTCACCTCGGCCTCCCAAAGCGCGGGATTACAGGCTGAGCCACCGAGCCCTGCCTTGTCTACACAATTAAGTCCAAACCTCATCTTGGACAAGGGCTTCCATAGTCCCATCTAAACCTTTGCTTTCAGCTGCATTTCACACTGTGTCCCTCTGTCCTCTACATCCCATGCTGGCCTCCCTCGAGTTACCGTTTTTTAACAGCTTTATTGAGGTATAATTAATATACAAATAAGTGCATATTAATATGTACAGTTTAAGGTGTTTAGACATATGTGAACACAGGACCATTGCCACAATCAAGGTAATAGACCTATCCAACACCTTTTAAAGTTTCCTTGTTTCCCTTTGTTTTTGTTTGTGTGTTTTTTTCTTTGTTGTTGTTGTTTTGGTCATAAGAACAATTAACATGAGATTTGTCCTCTTAACGAGTTGTTTATTTATTTATTTTTGACTCAGAGTCTCAATCTGTCACCCAAGTTGGAGTGCAGTGGCATGCTCACTGCCACTGCAGCCTCAACCTGCTGGGCGCAGGTGATCCTTCTGCCTCAGCCTTCCAAGTAGCTGGAACTACAGGCACGCGCCACCATGCCCGGCTACTTTTTTTGATGAGGTCTCGCCAAATTGCCCAGGCTGGTCCCAAACCTGCGAGCTCAGGCATCCTCTCACCTTGGCCTCCCAAAGTGCTGGGATTATAGGCATAAGCCATGACGCCCAGCCCCAACAAGTTTTAAAATATGCCACACAGTATTGTCAACTATAGGCACAATGTTATACAGAAGAACTCTAGAATTTATTCACCTAGCGTAAATGAAACTTCATATTCATTGGAAACAATTCCCCATTTTTTCCTAAATCTCAAGCAAGTCCAGGAATTGTCTGTTCTCACATATTCACTCATGTTGTTTTATAAAACATATAGTTCTAAGTATATAACCCTCATTATTTTTGTATTTTTAAAAGGAAACCCATCCTTCAAGACTCGTTCCAAATGCAATTTTGTTTTAAACCATCCTGTAATTGTTCTTAGCTGGTGACATACTCCCTTGCTCTGGCTTCTTCTATACATGTTTATTTTGTTGATCTTACTTCATTCAACTTTGTGCCAGATTAACTTGTCTATAGCTCTATCTTCACCATATTATTCAAAGATCATATACAAAATGAGGATGATGGTATATTTGTTCCTATATTCCCCACAACCCTCAGCATTCAATGTTTGTTAAATTAATTTTCAAATTAAATTAAATTAAATTAGTCATTAACAACAACGATCACATTTTATTTTTGCCACCAGAATTTTTTTTGGCTTAAATTTATTTTTTCATATCTTTGAATAATCAAAATATGTATTTAAGATATTTTAGTAATATGTTGTCTTTATTCTGCTAAAGAATAGTTACTCCTCCACCTTCTCAACTTTACTTTTTTTATTTAGAAGCAATGTAGATTGGCTGGGCTCAGTGGTTTAGCCTGAAATCCCAGCACTTTGGGAGGCCAAGGAGAGTGGATTGCCTGAGTTCGTGAGTTCGAGACCAGCCTGGGCAACTTGGCGAGACCTTATTTCTACATTAAATAAAAACTTAGCTGGGTGTGGTATTGCGCGCCTGTAATTTTGGCTACTTGGAAGGCTGAGGCAGAAGGATCGCCAGAGCCCAGCAGGTCAACACGGGGTGGCTGTGAGTATGCCACTGCACTCCAGCTTGGGCTATGGAATGAGACTCCAACTCAAAATAAAAAAAAAAGCAATGTAGATTTTATGTCAACATCATTATAAGGAATGGGCGTAGTTTGAGGTTGGGAGAGATAATTAGAGAATTTTTATTGTTTAGATAGGGCAATCCAAGGCCATTCCCTAACATGTGCTTGAACTGTTTTCCAAAGACAACTATATTATACACACCCAATAAAAATGATTACTAATAGCTAAACATTTAGAAGTTATGATGATCTGAGCTAAGTGGAACATGCTAGCAAGGTATATGTCAATATAATGCTTTGAAGGAGATTGGTGCAGGGTAGTGCCAACTGTAAAAGCATTTAAGACAAGTTGAAAAGAGAAGACATTCTTCTTCTAATGAAAAAGCTCTTCTAATCAATAGTACATAAAATATATTTTTTAAATATGATATTTATAAAAATAGGATAATCAAATGAGATAAAATACAACTATCTGAATTCCTTTATCTCAAGAAAAAAATGTGATTTGTCTTTATATAGATCTCTTTTCTCAACTAAAAATGTATTTTTCACAATCTTTCATAAGATCTTATTTTGGAAATTGTATATATATAATATATAAATATGTATTATATGTATGTGTATGCATTTATATATTTATATATAAAATATATATTTTAACAATGTGCCAATATGCTCTGATATAAGCCACATACCTGTGTGTCCCAACATGTTCTTCCTTTTTCAAAACTTCACTCCATGGAAAACATTTTTAGAATGAAGGTTACTTTGCTATAGTACCTATTTGGTTAAAGAAGATCAGCTTATTTAGCAAGAATTATTTTACTAAATAATTCTCAAGCAATTACTCTGGGCAAAGCACTGTTGAAGTTCCTGATGATAGTGCATTGAAGAATATACGTATAGGTCGTATCTTTATAAAAATAGCATTCTAGTAGAGATAAAGACTTGTTTAAAAGGCAATAAAAAGAGTTAAATATTTTTATTTTCTCTTATCTCTCTAAATGTGTCCAGAGGTTAAGAACAAGTATATATTATAAAATTATATTACAAACAAGGAACACTTCCTGAGTTGCTGAATGTAAATTTTGATAGAGTATTTTAAGACCCATTCTTTTAAAAGGGAGAAAGACAAAGGTTTTCTCCTCTCCCCCTACAGAATAAGGTTAAAGGGATCATTTACAAGTTTGCAAAATCTCATTTTGTTTACCCCAGAGCTTCCTATGTAACCCATCATCTGAGTACTGCCATAAAAAATTCTGGCAGCTGAATAATCATAGCAATAGCATTTGCTGTATTTTATTTCACACACCCAATCACTTGATTATGCATCTCTAGGGGAGTTTTAGTTAGATTTAATAAGCAAGTTGTCAGACTTTATAGTTACTAGCCATGTATGAAAGCAGAAGCACCATGCAAAGGTGAAGTCTTAGGCATTTTGTGAAACAGCATCATAAAGTTCAAAAGACTATCATGTATTGTGCACCTACTATCTATCAGTTATGGTGCTGATAATTTTTTGCATACTTCATCTCTTTATTTTTCAATAGTAGCCTTGGAACTTAGGGGTCATTTCTAATATATAGACTAAGAGTAATTCAAAAAAGAAAGAGCCTGCATTTCTGATGACCAATACATTACTAAAGCAGGGTTTTGGACTAATATAATTTAGTTCTAAACCCAACATTCTTGGTTTCTTTAAAGTTGGAGGGGGGGGTTCTGGTTAAGATGGCGATGACATAGGTGGAACTGTGAGAGTCTCCGAATGTGAGTTCCCCAAAAAGACTCTCGCCCTCCTTTCCCTACCCCCAGCCCACAGCTGGACGCATTGTTCCGGGGCTCAGGGACCCCTGGTCCCATGCAGGACCGGCTATTGTGTCCCAGGCTGCTCCCTCGCAGGTGGGAAGGCTCGGGTCTCAGCTCCCTCCCTGGCTGCATGGAGCCCAGACCGAGCCTCCAGTCATCCTGGGAGGCTCTGGGCACCTGCCCCTTGGAGAGACTGATTCCATTTCTGACTGAAGTACACTGGGAACGGCACGGGCCGCTTTTGCCGCTCACCGCCTCCCTTTGGAGCTTTGGGGCTCTGAAATCTAGAGCTCTGGAGCCCCGAATGGAGCGCCCAGCTGTGCAGCTGATCCCCGGGAGGCTCACGCTATCACGCTACCACAGATCATCATAGTTGATTGCCCAGGGACCCAAAGAGTGGAGAAAAGGGATCCTATCACTTCAGGCATTCTCCAGGCAGAGAATCGCATTGCCCCGCCCACCTACAAGCAGTCTCCACCTGGGTTCCCAAGGTAATGTCAGTAAACAGAAGACAAAGCCACTCCCCTGGGAACTAAGCAGCAGACGTCTCAGGTTGTAGCTCAAAGTAATCCTGCACCTTGGGAGGCTGAGGGACAAAACCTACATTCTGCTGCAAAGAAAGATTGTAAGACGGTGGGAAATAGGTTCCAGTGGGCTCATATACCAATAGGGGGATGCTGGAATCGGCATACAGATTCTGAATCACAGCTTCCCCCTTAACTAAACCTCAAAACTGCAAAAAGTACAGCCCGCAGCACACACTCCAACCTCAAAAGTGAACAAAGCCAGAGGAACCTCATAAGGAAGAACAGGAGATTGCCCAAGTGAAGCAAAAGCAACCCCACCTTCCCTGAAAAACAGAATTAAAGAAGGGGAAGGAAAGGAGGAGAGGGAGAGAAATCTACACAAATGAAGAAAAACCAAAAGAAGAATATGGGTCTCTCCCAGACCCCTGGGAAGGCAGACACTGAGAAAACTGACTTCGGAATGCAAGCAATGAGGAGCCCCCAAAATGACTGGTCTCAAACTACAAATCTAGATATCAAGACAATAATGGAGAGATTAAAAAGAATTGAGGAGAGTCAAGAAGAAAATAGGAAGGAGCTGATAACTGAGATAACAGCAATAAAGAATAACGTGAATGAAATAAATAACAAAATGACAAGCATGGAAAGTAGAATTACCCAAGCAGAAGAAAGAATCTCAGAGCTTGAGGACCAAAATATAGAACTAATCCAAACTGTTAAAAACACAGAAATCAAGCTCAAAAAGGCAGAACAAAACCTTCAAGAGATGAGCGATTACTTCAAGAGACCGAACCTAAGA